>JAQZBX010041314.1:0-22410 GCA_029593785.1 Cabassous unicinctus
GAACATTATTTATGTATGTTTTAGTTTGCTAGGCTGCTGAAATTAGATACTATGAAATGTGTTAGCTTTAACAATGGACATTTATTGGCTTGCAAGCTTATAGTTTTGAGGCTGAGATAAATGTACAAATTAAGACAACATCAAGATGATGCTTTTTTCCCAAAGTCCAACAATACTGGACTCCTCTGTCACATGGAATGGAACATGGAGGTGACTTTTGGTCTCTCCTTCCTCTTTCAGGTTTTGTTGCTTTCAGGTTCTTGTTTCCATGGTTCTCTCTCTCTCTTTCTCTTTCTCTCTCTCTCTCTCTCTCTCTCTCTTTCTCTCTCTCTCTCTCTCTCTCACTTTCTGCCTCTCTGTATTCATTCAATTTACAAAAGACTCCAGTAAGTTGATTAAGATCCACACTGGGCCACAATTTATCCGAAGTAGCCTCATCCTACTTACAATAGGTTTGCACCCACAGAAATGGATTAGCGTTAATAACATAATTTTCTAGGATACACACAGTTGCAAACCACCACATTGAGAAATTCTGTTTCAGTAGCTAGAGCAGAGTGGAATGATAGAAATTAATAAGGAAAATGCCAGGGTACTGGAAGTGATTCCCACAATAATTTTTATATATCCAAAGATAATAATGATAAGTAGGGACTGGAAAGAAGGCCTGTGGTAGCTAAAAAAATAAATCATCAACTTCTTAAGGCAGTTCTCTTTTATCAGTGAAAAAATATCTGTATCATATAATATGCATATATAATAGCTACCTCTATATTTATCCAATATTTAAAATCCATCTAACAGTGAAAAATAAATTAATAGCTTCATCAAACTTTCTAAGAACCTTCAAGGGTTTTTGGTGACTTTGTATCTCTGATCTTTGTGAAAATGTGGTAAGAAAAGCAATTAATATCTGAAACAATTCAGTGTTCATGAACAAAATTTAATTGATTTTTAAATAAATTATTTAACAAAGAGTAATTCTTTAACAACAATTGCAATTTTACCATCACATTCTCTTTCATTTTTTCCCATTAAAAGGTGAAAGCAACAAAATAAATGGCACCAGGGAATCTCATCAGGGTTACTGAATTCATTCTCATGGGGATCTTGAACTATCCAGAGCTCAATTCCTCTTTTCCTTGTTTACATGGTGACCTATGGTCTAACTTTGTGTGGGAAGCTGGGCATTATCACTCTCACCAGTGCTTTTAACTTCAAGCCCCTCTGAGATTTTTCCTAAAATACTTGACTATATCAAGCTTGAACTTCTACTGTCATTGCTCCTAAAATACAGGTCAACTTCTTGGTTAGGAAGAAAACCATCACTTATTTATGGCTGTGCAGCCCAGTTGGGTGGATTCTTGGTTTTCATTCCAACTGTAATGGCCTATGACTGCTATGTGGTTATTGCAAACTCCTGCTGTACTTGGTGGTGGTCCCTGCAGATGGGCCTTTTGCTAGGTTTCCTTAAGTACCTTTTCAGTCTCACCACCACAATGACTGTCTCCTCTTGCGTGTTCTCTGTGTCTTACTGCGCTTCCATTATAATCAACCATTTTTATTGTGATACTGCTCCTCTTTTAGCAGTACCTTGTTCTGATACGTATATTCCAGAAACAGCAATGTTTACCTCTTCAGGGACTAACTTGTTTTTTTCCATGATCATTGTTCTGATTTCCCACTTCCACATTGTCCTCAACGTTTTGAGAATATGTTCATCAGAGGGGAGACAAAAATCCTTTTCTACATGTGCTTCTTACATGATTATTGCCACTGTGCTCTGTGATACTTTTTTTTTCATGTATTAGCAAGTAATAATCACTCATTAAATTCTAATAAAATTAGGCCTCAATCTTTTAAACCTTAGAAATACTAATTCTGAATCCTTTAATTATAGCCTAAGGAACAAGAATGTGAAGGACACACTGAAGAGTTACCTGAATAAATCAAGCCAATCTTTAAAACGAATGCAGTCTTTATATAAGGGTTTTAAATTTTCTCCTGAAAATCCTGCTACAGAATGAAAAGGTAATGAATGACACATTTACCTTAATTTATTATTTTTTATTTTTGTATTTACTTTCTCATATTAATTAAGTTTTAGTTATTTTATTGTAGTAATACACATACATATAAAACATAAAATTTGATATTTTAAGCATGATTATATGTACATTTCAGTGACATCAATTACTTTTAAAATGTTGTGCATCACCTTCCATTACTAAAACTTTTTCATCACCCAAAACAAAAACTCTTACCTAACAATAAATAACTCCCCATTCTCCCTCTCCCCAGCCCCTGTAATCTAATCTACTTTCTGTCTCTATGAATTGGATTCTTGAAGTGTTTCTACTTTGATTTATTTTAATGAGAAAAATCTTAATACATTTTATTCCAACCCAAAATACCCACCCAATTGCTCCAGATATAAAAATGTGTCAATTGTAAAATTAAAACAATCATATGTAATAAACAATAATTTGAAAGTAAATAAATACATCTGACTTAATAGTGTATAACTTCTAAACTAGGAAGAGATAGCAAGGTCATCCTCTTTTCCATACATATTTTTTGTTGATTAAAATTCCTTTTATTCTTTTTATTACATCATTTTCCCAACAATTTCACAATGTTTTATGGGCTTATTGCTATCTTGCACTTTAATGTCAATTTATATCGCAGAAAAATAAAATTTTAGGGGAAAATAAAAACTAAATACAAGAGTGTTTCAAAATACATGGAAATAGGTCAAATGGCACAACATTCTGAGAAACCACATAAAAGGATTATAGCTTTCATCCCTCTTATTCAGTCCAGGTACACAAAGCAAAGAGTTTATGTTCATACAAATATGACATTCAATTAAATTTTTCCCGTATGTTTTTATGCTGGAGAAGGTTTTATAATATTGCCTTCATTGGAAAACCATAACATCAAATAAGCTTTTGCTGACACTTTTATTTAGTGTGCTCAGGGGTGAAAAAGTCAAATAAAAAAAAGAAAATTGTCTAAATAGTGGCACCATTTCTCAAGGAACTGATAGACAAGTGGAACATTTATATACATGTAAAATGTTTCTACCATGGTATGAATTCAGGGATAGTAGCCATGACATGCCAAGTGAAGATGGAGTCTAGAAATAAATGATATTTATAGCATTTCTGGGCATGTCAGAAATAACCAGAACTGTGAATCTCAGGTAGTGAGTGTATTTCTAATATTTGTCATTAATTAATAGGATACTGAAAGCAGAAAAGTCAAAATAAGTGCTGTTTGAAGTCAAAATATAAATGATGGATATTTCTGGATTCAAAATTAAAAATGGGCAATAATTTGATTATATTAGCCTTTATGCTTTTATGCTATTGATTTATATGATTCATTAATTTTAATTTATTATGAACATGTTTGACTTCTTCAGCCAATATATTTGCAATTAGAGAAATATATTTCCACAACAATAACATGATTTTTTAAAATCTGGCAAGGCGAACAGAGTTGGAGCAACATACCTAAACTCAACTTGCAGTCTTACCAATCCTATATAGTTTATTAAGTGAATAAAGATCAAGAACGCAAACTAGCATTTATTTTATTTTAAATTGGTTACAAATATTTATATAGTAAAACTAATTATTCAGCCCCATGTACTAGTACCTTATTGCTACTAAAACAAGTTACCATAAATTTAGTGGCTTAAACCAATACAAAATTATCTCACAAATCTGGAGGACAGAAATCTAAATGGTTTTTGGTGCACTTAATATTAAGGTGTCAGGAAGCTGCATTCCTTCTGTAGGCTCTATAGGAGAATCTGTTTCCTTGCCTTTTCCAGCTTCTATAAGATTTCTTTATTCCTTGGCTTGTGGATGTGTTCAAGCCAGCAAACACATCACTCCAACCTGCTTCTGTTGGCACATTTCCTGTGCCTTTGATACTCCTGCTTCTTTATTTCCCTCTGTAAAATCCTTTGAGATTATATTGTGCATAACCAGATAATCCAGGATAATCACCCCATCTCAAGATCCCTAAGTAATTTCATCAGCAAAGTCCATTTTTCCATGAAATGTAACATACTCAGGTTCTGGGCTCTAGCATTTAGACATCTTTTAGAAACCTTTGGGAGGGTGGGTGTTATTCTGCCTACTACTTCTATATTGGCATACTTTTTGGAAATCAGCCTTCTGAAATCTTGCACTTCTTTCATCTATTAGTGTTCAATAAAATAATCCCATAAAAGTTTACATATTATATACCCATTCCACAATACCAAGTGACAATATTTGTTCTAAAATATATAGATTTCAAAAATATACCAAATGATAACATAAAATATCAAAATGACATCTGTAAAAAATTATGTATGCTCATTAAATGTACAATATATTTACTTTATAAAGATATATAACTTTTTAAGGACATAGACCAATCTTTTTTAGAAGAAGTGCCTATAAAGGAAGGAGATTGATTTGGAATTGGGAATGAGACTAATGAATATGGGATAGGGAATTAAAATAGGATGAACTCAATTTAGTTGTGCGATTGAAAGAAAGAAAAGAGTTACACACATATTCATAAATTGTATTCTTTCTCAATCTTTTAAAATCACCATAGGGATTGTTAAAGAAATCTACCTTCATCCTCAGTCATAAAACTTGGAGGTAGCCACTGTGGAAAATAATGAATATTGAAATAATTTTAGGGAGATTAAAGTGTGTATCCAAAAAATAATATACTTAAGGTGTTTGAGAGGGGATATTGCAAAACAACACAAGCGTGCAGGGAAATTGTACATAGAGAATGTTTATCAATAAGGAACTCAAAGGTACCCTGAATAATTAAGAAAGCCCCAGTGGCATCATTTCCTGGTCTCAGATGCTTTGGGAATAATAACAAATTGCTTTCAAGCCTCACATGTGTCTCAATGGGAAAGGATACTCATAAATTCCTCTGATTTCAGTGAGGCTGGCAACCACATGGGGAAAAATAACACATTAATCATCTGAGATGAATAGAGAGCCCTCATCTCCATGAGTATCAGATTAGCTCCAGTGACAATTCTTGACTCGTGATTTCAATTTAAATTATGGAAATGACAATAGTATCAAGGTCAGACTCAGCACATTATACCATACATATTAATATTATTATTTTATAGCAATGTTTTCAGGAAAACTCAGTATTTTTAACACCACTATAATGCTCTTTGAAGAAAGCAAGAAATGTGTCTCTATTTTTTATTATTTCTATCTTGATATATGAAATCTAAACAATGAAAATACTGAAAGGGAAATGAGTAAGCACTATTTGTGTTTTATCTAGAATGTTGTCTTAGCAAACATGGTGATGGTCAAGTCAGGGTTATTGATGCTGAATAAGTGTTAATATTTCAAATACTAATAGTGTTTGATAAGAGCTTCCATTTATTCAGTAATGTGATATTAGCATTATCATTGTCTTCTATTAATTGTATAGACAGACTTTCATTTGTGCCGTGGATAGTTGTGCTCTCATTTTACCAATACCACATAAGAGACAGAAATTGCCAGTTTAAATTCCCTCTAAAGAAGATCTTTTGACAAGAATATGGATATATGATGTTTAAAAGGAAGCATAAATGAAGGACTGGGGAATGCAAGACAAGGACGGGAAAAATGCTAACGGTGTGCGATAAAGAACAAATTAATTCTGTAAGCAAGTGAGGGTCAATCACTTGAGATGATTTGAGGTGCCCTGCAGAAATCTTCTTGAATTGTCCCAAAGAAGACAGGAGATTCTACAACTTAGGCACAGCTGCAGGTCACATAAGAGGTGGATCAACGTGATAAGGAGTGGGAAGGCAAATGTTTCTGCAACAGTTATTTTTGCATTAGTGAGACGATGGCAAAGTTTAAATAAAATATTAAACATATTCACTTAAAATAATACATTCCTCAGAGCATAACAATAGAATGCTTTAGAGCCTATTATTTTTGTATCAAGTTTGTAGGTGTTTCAATAATGATAGTGAGGTTGAAGGTTTGGAAGAATCTCTGAAAATATTTCCAGTCAAGGCCAAACTGAGTTTAAAACAGAGCAATTAAAAGGTCAAAAAGTGTTAATCCTTAGATGAATCATATCAGTTATGCATTTTCTGTCTCAGTAGTAGTGAACTTGCCTCACCTTAAACATTGCATAGCTCTAGGCTTTCCCTTCTCAGAATATACCTAAACACATTAAAGGAAGCATTAATCCTGATCTCTAATCTATGTTACAAATTTTACATATCATAAGCAAAGAGGGAAAACTATGTCTGGAGATGAGAACAGGCTCCAGTTATATGGCACACTTGTATTGCAAACCATGTATCTCAGCCCATAGGATTTTATCCATGTTTTTGAGAATCTGGCATAAATATATTGAAGAAGCACAGCTAAAAAATTCTTCAAAGATCATCAGGAACTGGATAATAATTATTTGACATTCACCCCTAAATTGTATAGTATTCACTAATGACTCTGTATTGTGGGCTTAGTGTTTCCCAATTGAGATAATGCACTGTACTTTACCCAATAAGGAGTAGAACATTTGTAAGGGCTCATGGCTTCATTAGCTGTATGAAATGAGAGACGGTGAGTGTTTGTCCTTTTGTTTTACAATTTTTCAATAACGTGTGTACAATCTCTGCTGTTGCCAAATCACCCAAAGATTTCCAGTATTGATGTATATATAGAGCCACCCAAGATTTTTCCTTCCTTTCTACCTTTCTCTTGCTTTTATTACCTCTGCCTTTAAATGGGAGTAAGCAAGATGATCTGTTTTTAATATTCTTTTTTTAAAATGAAACTTAGATTACATAAATGTTACACAAAAACTATAGGGGATTCCCATATGCCCTGCTCCCTAGCCTTCCCGCATATCCCCAAATCAACACCATCCTTCATTATTGTGGTACATTTGCCACAATTGATGAACACATCTTGGAACATTGCCACTAAGCAATGATTATAATTTACATTGTAGTTTATACACTTCCGACATATTTTTGCAAGTTATTACAAGGTATAAAATGGCCTGTATCTGTCATTGCAATGTTATTCAGTATAATTCCTAAGTCCTAAAAATGCCTATTTTTACTCCTATTTTTCCCTCTCCCTCCTCTCAGAACTTCCAGCAGCCACTGCCTCCACATTCATGATAAAAGTTCCTCTATTGTTAGGCTCACAACAATTGTACAGCAGTACAACTGTAAATCTAGTCTAAGCCATCATCCATTCCCCAATGAGGATTCTGGGATGATGATGCCCAGTCCACCTGTAATTGAGAGGGGCCTTAGATCCCATGAGGCATATGGATGAGAATTTCTGGCTTGCCATTGTGGACTCTCTCTGTCCCTTGAGATGGTCTTTGTCAGTCATCATCTTCTTGTTAGTTGTCCTGGGTGAGTCCAATGAACTGGAGAGTAGGTGTTGCAAGTCTGTTTAGATTCAGGGCCCAACTGGCACATGGACAGTCCAAAGATCTAAGTCTCTTGATCATACAACTATCAACTCTAGTACTAATGATAGGTTCAGATAGAGGGGCAGCAGAGCCATATGAAGGGAAAACACAACTGAGTCCAATTCTATCACACTAGGGGGCATAAATTTCAAAGTAGGGCCCTGTGGCAGGGCACCAAATTCCTGAGCTGTGTGCTATGCCTATATTGTCTGGATGTCTCTAAAGTTCTCAGGAGCCCCACTATTTGAGCTAATATTTACTTAGGCAGTCAATGAGTTCCTGCTGAGGTGTGCGTAAGTGTAGACAAGGAAATGACTTCCTGATTCACTTTGAAGTCTCTTAGACATATAATCTCATTTGTCTTTACCCTTTCCCCATTTTGGTCAAGGTCTTTTTCAAGTTGCATTGCTAGTTGGTAAGCAAGATTATCTTAATCTGACCAATGCATTCATTTCAGATAAGATGATATGCATAAGAAATATGTAGAATAGACAAATTCATTGTGAAAGAAAGTTGATTAGAGGTTGCCTTTTACAATAGATGTTAATGATATATTAATTTTTTGGTTTTTGTATCTGGATATATAAAATGAAGCACCATAAACAGCATTTATACATTAAAAAAAAAAAACAAAAAAAAAAAAACAGGCTTGGCTAACCTCCTAAAATGAGTTGCAGAGTAGTACTCACTTTGGATTATCTGGAAGACTTTGTACAAAATATGAATGATCTCTTCCTTGAAAGTTTGGAAGCACTTACCTTTGAAACAACTGAAAGAGAAAACAGTTGGGAAAGTAAAGATAGGAGAATGTCACTCTCAAATTAAAATTTGTTAATTCAAAATATTTGCTGAAAATGATGGAGGATGAAATAAGGATATAAGAATAGCATTCAAAATTGTAATGCAGGAAAAGTACTTACTATTTTCAATTTTACATCTAGAGGGCTTTATCTAGGTTGAATAAATTATTTGTCTTGCTCATATACTTTTTTTTAGTTATTTTTTTTATTTTTAAAGAAAATTTAGATTACATATGTTACATCAGAAATATAGGGAATTCCCATATAGCCACCTGTATGCCTCCCACACTTTGCCCTGTTAACATCCTTCACTGGTGTGGTATACTTGTTTTAATTGATAAGCATATACCAAAGCATTTCTAGTAACCATGGGCTATAGTTTACATTATAGTTTACACTTTGCCCTGCACAATTTTATAGGTTTTGATAAAATGTATAATGGCCTGTATCTATAATTGTGACGTTATGCAGGGCAATTCCAATGGTCCCATAGTACCACTTGTTACACTTATTCTTCCCTCTCCTTCCCCTCAAAACCTCTGGTGGCCGCTGCCTTTGTATCAATGATACAAGTTATTTGATTATTAGAATAATCATAAGTATACTAAAGTCCATATTTGCAATTCCCCCTTATGTTCATTCATTTCCCTAATTTGAGGATTTGGGGATGGTGATGCCCACTCTGTTTCTAATTGAGAGAGGGCTTAGATCACATGGGGCAGGTGGATGGAACTGTCTTGCTTTCAGTTTTATACATTCTTTGTTTTTTGGGATGGACAATGTCCATCATCATCCTTCTGTTAGTTGTCCTGGGTGATTCCAATGAACTGGAGAATAGCTGTTGCAAATCCTGCTGAGATTCAGGGCTCAGCTAGCATTTGAAAAGACCAAAGATTTAAGTTTCTGGGACATACATGTAATGAGTATAATGCTAATTATAAATTCAAATAAAAGGAGCTAACAAATCATGAGTAGGGAAATTGTAAATGAGTTTAACTCTGTCACTTTTGGGAGCATATATTCCAAAGTAAGGACCATTACAGGGTGCTGAATTCCTGAGGTCTGCCCTGCCTATAGTGTTTAAATGTCTCTAGAGCCCTCAGGAGCCCTGCTGTTTGAGACACTGTTTACTGTGGCAGTCAATGAGATCCTGCTTGAGATGTGCATAAGCATAACCTCTAGAATGACTACCCAATTCAATTTGAAATCTCTTAGCCATAACGCTTACTTGTATTTAGTATTTCCCATTTTTGGTCAATGTCCAGATGCATGATTAGTTAGCACTTGGGAATAATCCCTTGGTGCCAGGGAGGTTTATCCTCAGGAGTGATGTCCCATGCCAGGGCTGGGGAAGATAGTATATCTATATGTTGAGTCTGGCTAAGAGAGAGGCCACATTTGAGGAACAAGGAGGTTTTCAGGAGGTCACTCTCAAGCAATATATAATATTAGGATAAGGTTCAATTGCTTGAGAAAATGTTCATAAATAAAACCATCAAATTCAAAAAACTAGCATAATGGTCTGTCTTCCTTCACTAGGCACTGTCCATGTACTCAGGAGTTTCTTACGACTCTATTAGACAGTGTAGCGGGATATCACAGGATGGGAATTCAATACCCTTTGATTATTGTGTGGGTCTCCCTGCACCTAGATAATGCCCCATGACCACTTGAACATATTCATATTCCATGGAGGCATGTTCCAGGGGTATGTCTCCCCATATATCTCCCCATCACTGACACTCCACAACAGTGATTCTCCCCTGCCAAAGTTATGATTCTTCTGTGATCCAAAATCTCCCCCAAAACCAAGCTAAAAAAAAAACAAATAATAATAATAACAAAGAAAATACAAAATAAAAAAGATAAAAAATTAAGGTAAAAATAAAAAAAATAAAATAGTACAATATTTTTTTCAATGTTACTTTCATCACTGTAAGATCTGTTATTTATTTTTAATTTTTTTTATGTTTTTAAAAGATGCTTAGATTACATATATGTTACCCAAAAAACATAGGGATTCCCATATGCCCCACCTCCCTCACCTCCCACATAAACATGCTTCATTAGTGTGGCACATTAATTGCAATTGATAAACACATCCTGGGGTTTTGCCATTAAGCATGGACCATAGTTCACATTGAAGACCACACTTTCACCCACAGAGTTCTTCATGTTATATGATGATATAAAATGGCCTTTATCTGTCATTGCAATGTCACTCAGGACAATTCTCAAGTCCTGAAAAAGCCCCCGTATTACAACAGCTTTTCCCTCTGCCTGTCCCCATAGCTTCCAGTGGCCACTGGCTCCACATCAATGTTCTAATTTCTTCCATTGCTTGAATCACAACATGTCTATAGTAGGATACCAGTAAGTCCAATCTAGTACATAGCTCTTCCCCCCATCCGGAGGAGTCTGGGTTGGTGATGTCCACTCCACCTCCAATTGAGAGGAAGCTTGTATCCCATGGGGAAGATGGATGGGATTCTCCTGCTTGCAGCTACAGACTCTCTCCGTTCCCTGAGATGGCTGTTTTCCATCATCATCTCCCCAGCACTTGTCCTGGGTGAGTCCAATGAGCTGCAGTGTAAGAGTTCTGCTCCACCAAGGTTCCAGGCCCACCTGACACATGGACAGCCCAAAGACTCAAGTCTCTGGATGTACATCTACAAACTCCAGCACCAAGTATAGGTTTGAATAGAAGGAACAGATGAGCCATGTACAGGGAAGACATAGTTAAGTCCAAGTCTGTCACTCTCAGGAGAACACACTCAAATGTAGGGCCCACTGGCAAGGCACCAAACTCCAGAGCTCTTTTCCCTGACATAGGACTTGGGTGTCTCCAAAGCCCTCAGGAGCCCCACTATCTGGGGTGTTATCCACTTTGGAATTCTGTGAGTTCCTATTGATACGTGCATAAGCGTTAACTCTGGGATGACCTCCTGACTCATTTTGAAGTCTCTTAGCCATATAAGCTCATTTGCCTTTACCTTTTCCCCCTTTTATTCAAGCTCTTTTTCCAGTCACATTGCCAGTTGGCACTTGGTAGCAATCCCTCGGTGCCAGGGAGGCTTATCCCCAGGAGTCATGTACAATGCTGGGAGGAAGGTAATGCATTCAGATGCTGAGTTTGGCTTAGAGAGAGAGTTTAGCTTTGAGCAACAGGGAGGCTTTCAGGAGACAACACTTAGGCACCCCATAACAAAAGGCTAAGTTTCAATTTCAAGAGAAAGCACTCATAAGGCTAGTCATCAATATCAAGGGCCCATCAGTGAATCATCTTCTTTCACCAGTCACTGCCCCTGCACTTGGGGGACTGTTGCTGCTCCCTTAGAGAATGTGGCAGAGTTCTCCAGGATGAGAATTCAGTATTCTCTCATCTATTGAATGAAGTTGGAGGTATCATACTATCTGACTTTACAACATACTGCATAGCTACAGTGGTCAAAACTGTATGGTATTGGCACAAGGATAGACATACTGACCCATGAAACCGAATTGAGAGTTCCAATATAGATCCTCACATATACAGTCATCTGATATTTGACAAGGCCACCAAGCCCACTTAACTGGGAGACAATGGCCTCTTCAACAAATGGTGCTTGGAGAACTGGATATCATATCCAAAAGAATGAAAGAGGAACACCATCTCACACCTTATACAAAAATCAACTCAAGATGGATCAAAGATCTAAATATAAAAGCGAAGACCATAAAGACCTTGGAAGATAATGTAGGGAAGCATCTACAGGACCTTGTAATAGGAAATGTTTTCATGAACTTCACACCCAAAACATGAGCAGCAAAAGAAAAAATAGATAAATGGGATCTCCTCAAAATTAAAACCATTTGCACCTCAAAGATCATTATCAAGAAAGTAAAAAGGCAGCCTACTCAATGTGACAAAATATTTGGCAACCATATATCTCATAGGAGCCTAATATCTTGCATATATAAAGAAATCCTACATCTCGAAAATATAAAGACAAACAACCCATTTAAAAATGGACAAGCAACCTGAAAAGACACTTCTCTGAGGAAGAAATACAAATGGCTAAAATGTACATGAAAAAATGCTCGACACAGAGAGCCATTAGGAAAATGCAAAACAAAACTACTAAGAGATACCATCTTAAACACATTAGAATGTTGGCTATTAAAAAAACAGCAGACTATAAGTGTTGGAGAGGATGCAGAGGAATGAGAACCCTCATCCACTGCTGGTGGGATTGTAAAATGGTCCAGCCACTATGGAGGACAGTTTGGTGGTTCCTCAAAAAGCTAACTATTGAACTTCCATATGATCCAGCAATTCCACTGCTGTGTATATACCCTGAAGAAGTGAAAGCAAAGACAAGAACAGATATATGCACCCAATGTTCATAGCGACATTGTTCACTGTTATCTTTTATGTACAGTTACAGTTTTTTCTTTGTGTTCCCCCAGTTTCTTATTTTTTTTCACTTCATCTTCAAATTTGATACTTTAGAAGAAGCATGCAACATCCACTTCCTCATATTTCCTCTTATTTTCTTTAACTTACACCAGGATACTTCATGCAGTGATATAGTGTGCTAGCTCTTGAGACATTTGTGATAGATCATCTGTTTTAGAGGTTCATTTCAACTTTGTTGGAGATGTATATTTGTAGTGGTTTATCAGATAATTTTGATGGTAAATTAAGAAATAAACTTAAAAAATTTTGTATTTGTTTTAAAATATGTTACAAAATTATATCCAGAAAATTAAATCCATATTTTTCAGAGGTATTCTTGCTTAGTCAAAGCTAATGAGGTAATACCTGTGAATGTTTCTTTCTCAAAATTAATGAAATATGAATGTAGGATTTAATTTGTATTTAACACACCAGTAATAAGGAACATAATTTAGACAATATTCTCATGCTCTTAAAAAAAACAACACATACACATTTAAAGTAATTTCTAATTTATTTTGAATGGCTAAAATATTATCAATTAATAATACAAATCTTAATCAATACATTTCGTTGATAACAAAAATATATTTCTGTTACAAAAGCTTCTTCATTCTCTTTCTCTTTACCCCACCATTTTTCTCTATTCTCTTTCTCCTCCTCTTTCAGCCCTTCACCCTTGTCACTTTTACCAAAGACATTGTATTATATTCAAAAATATTTACAAGAAGACCTCAGGGAAAACAAAACAAAACAGGAATTAGGAAGGTAGAAAGAAGCACAGTGAAAGTAAGTACAAAAATGAAAGCAAATTTTGAAAATTGCATGCATCAATAACTATTTTAGTAAAGGAATCCATTACATATTACATATTTTTCTGTATTTTAAATAATTTAATATGTTTTTAAATTAGAGAAGTTGTTAGTTTACAGAAAAATGATTAATAAAACACAGGATTCAAATACACCACCCTACCACAACACCTTGATTGGTGTGTAATATTTGTTTCAGTTGATAATAATACATTTTTATAATTGTAGTATTAATTAAAGCCAATGTTTTAACATAGGGTTCCCTGTTTGTGTTAGTGTAATTTAATGGATTTTGTTTAAATTTTTATTGTTACCACATATACAATTCAACATTTCCCCTTTTAATCATATTATATTTCAGTGCTGCTAATTGTCTTCACAATGTTGTGCTGTCAGCACCACCATCCATTACTTAAACATTTCCATCATTACAAATAGGAACCTGTACATTTTAAGCAT
Source organism: Cabassous unicinctus (assembly GCA_029593785.1). Taxonomy (NCBI): domain Eukaryota; kingdom Metazoa; phylum Chordata; class Mammalia; order Cingulata; family Chlamyphoridae; genus Cabassous; species Cabassous unicinctus. Next base: position 13,995 of record JAQZBX010041314.1, read on the forward strand.
TAACTTCCCACTCCCTATCCCCACACCATCCCCTAGTAATCTACATTGTAGGTTCTGACTCTATGAGTTTGCTTATTCTAATTGTTTCAATTCAGTGAGTTCATACAATATTTGTACTTTTGTGTCTAGCTTACTTTTTAATTTATTGAGAGTCATTTTGTGACCCAACTTATTGTCTGTCCTGGAAAATGATCCATGTGCACTTGAGAAAAATGTGTATTCTGTTTCTGTTGAGAGAAGTGTTCTATCTATCTATCTATCTATCTATCTATCTATCTATCTATCTTAAGTCTAGATGGTTTAAAATAACATTCAAGTCATGCACTTCCTTATTGATCTTCTAATTAGATGTTCTATCCATTATTGAGAGTAGTGTATTAAAGTCTCCTACTATTAATGTAGAACCATCAGTTTCTCCTTTCAAATCTGTTAGTATTTGCTAATATATTTGGGGGCTCTGCTATTTAGAGGCATATATATTTATATATCTTCCCTTTATGAGTATATAATAATCATCTTTGTCCCTTGTATTTGTTTTGGACTTTTGTCCATTTTATCCAATATTAATATACCCAACTCAGATTTCTTCTGGTTACTATTTGCATGGTATATATTTTTCCCATCCTTTCAACCTCAACTTACCTCTCTCTTTGAATTTAAGGTGAGTCTCTTATAGACAGCATATATTTGGATCATGGATTTTTTTCCATTCTGCCAATCTCTGCCTTTTGGCAAGAAAGTTTAATCTATTTTCATTAAAGTCTCTACTGATAATACAGGATTTCTTCTGCCATTTTGAATTTAGCTTTTGTAAATCTTTTACCTTTTCTGTCCCTTGCTTCTGTTAATGCCTACTTTCATATTTATTTGATTTTTGTGTTGTAACTTGTTGAGTTCCTTCTCTTTTCTCCCTGGATATATTTCACATTTATTTTGCTTGTGGTACCATGGGGTTAAAATTTAACATTTAAATATATAACATTCATATTTGGCTTGATACCAATTAATCTTCAGTAACATGCACATATACTTTCCCTATATTCTTCTGCCTCCCACCTTTTATTTTGTACTTGTTACCACTTATATCTTTGTACATTTTATGTCCAAAAACATAGATTTATCATTGCCTTTTAGGCATTTGCATTTTAGCACCTTTATTAAGAAGTGGAGTTACATCCCAAATAATACACTACAATAATACTAGCATTTATAATTACCAAAATGGTTACCATTACCAATGGTCTTTCTTTATTCTGCCTTTTCCTTCAGTCTGAAGACCTACCGCTAGCATTGCTTATAGGGTAGGTTTAATGGTAGTGAAATACTTAAGCTTTTGTTTATATGAAAATGTCTTACTCTCTTACTCATTATTAAAAGAAAGTTTTGCAGGTATAAAATTCTTGGTTGGCAGTTATTTCAGCACTTCATGTATTTCAATCCACTGCCTTCTTGCCTTCATGATTTCTGATGAGAGATAAGCACTCAATCTAAAAAGGACTCCTTTGTACATAACACTGGTTTTCTCTTGCAGCTTTCAGAAATCTTTCCTTGTACTTTGCATTTGATAGTGTGATCAAAATGTGACAGGGTGTATTTTTTTCTATGTTTAACCTTTTTGGTGTTCTCTGAGCTTCTTGGTTGTAGATATTCATGTCTTTTGCTAAGTTTGAGAAATTCTTTCTCATTATTCCTTTGAATATTCCTTGTGCACCTTTCTCTCTTTCTTCTCCTCTGGGACTCCCATGATGTGTATATTGGTGCACTTGAATGTGTCCCAGAGATGTCTTAGGTTATTTTCACTTTTAATATTCTCTTTTTTTTTTTTTTTTGCTATTCAGGCTGGCTCATCTCAAATGCACTGTGCTCAAGTTCACTGATTTTTTCTTCTACCAGCTCCAGCCTGCTCTTGAAACCCTCCTGAGCATTTCTCATTTTAATTATTGTGATCTTCACCTCCAGTAGTTCTGTTCAGTTCCTTTTTAAAATCTCTGTCTCTTTACTAATTCTTTCAAATTACTCATCCATTGTTTTCCTGATACCCTTTAGTTTTTTCTCCATATTTTCCTTCATCTCCTTGAACATTTTTAAGTTCAGCTTTTAAAAGTCTTTATTCAGTAATCCTACATTCTTTTCTTCTTCATTAGTGTTTTCTGAATTTGTATCCTTTTCCTTTGGAAGGACAATCATTTCCTGCTTCTTGTACTCTTCATATGCACTGTACATTTTGAAATATTAACTTTGTGATTTATTCCTTGATGTGTTTGTTTCTTGGTTTTGTAAGTAGTTGGTGATAAGACAGATATTTTCTTGAGCCTCTGTCGTCCTGTTCAGAAGATTTGCCCAAGGTGAATGCAGTGTGCATGCTTTCTCCTGTCTTTCTGGGCCTTTCTTTTCCTCTACTTTTGCTTGTTATAAGCTACAGAGTTCCCCTATATGTGGGAGATTGATTGTCCCCTCTGTTTTACACCATACATGCCTCTATATCCTTGTTGTTTGAAGCAGGCAGACCCTTTTCCCAGACTGATCTCCTCCATAGGTTTTTTTAAGTCCTTTTGTTTCAAGCTGCTTTTGCCTGGAGTGCAAAATCTGGGAGCTGGGCACAATGGAGAGGACTTTCCCAAATCATTTTTCCAGCCAATACAAGGCTAGGGACCCATGAATGGGAGAAGATCTGTTCCAAAGTGCTCTGCCCTACAGAGGGCATCAGGAAGGGTGCAAATAGCTCTGCAACAGCTCCCCAAAGCTGAATTTTGCTGTCCTGCCCAGCAAATACAGTCCTTCAGCTCTCTGTCCTCAATAGCCAAAAGGAAATGCAGCATTTTTAAGTCTTTTTTGCTACAGCACCTGTATGGGGCATGGTGAAACCATGAATGCTATTGCCTTTGACTCAAGTGGTTTAAATAATAGCTAGGCTGCCAGTAATCTGAATTTGCTTATTGAAAGTCATGATCAGAGATCAAATAGACCCATCCCTGGTCTTGGAGAAGAGGAATTTTGTGTTCCTTTCTCTACCACCCAGTGGCTGGATTCCACAGCAGCCAACCACAAGAGTGGGGACATGGGTGCCAATAGTAGCTGGGCAGAGAGAGTAATTTATAATTCTTTATGCTAATTTGTCAAGCTTTTCATCCTGCTCTTCCCTGGATGCTCTACAGTGTTCTTCTGGTCTCCAAAGTTTCAAAATATTTGGTTCAGACATTTACTGCCTGTTTAATAGTTGTTTAGGTGGAGGGACTGAGTCCTGGAGCTCCCTACTCAGTCATTTTCCCTCAATCCTCCCCTGGCATATTATATCTTGACTAAAATAAAACACAGAAATTTCAGCAGCATTACAATTCTGCCCTTCACTAGCCTGTTTCAGACAAGAAAATTGTGAACAATTAGAGCCTCTATATCCCAGTATTAAACTGCAGTTTAAATTTATTACTAGAATGACAGTTGAGCTTGGAAAAGTAATTTCATCTTTTGACACCAAAGAATAACTAAGATTGACCAAAATTTTCAGGCATAGCATGTTCAACTTCATGACCATATTTTTACTGCAGTGTTCATAATTCTGAGATGCATTAAAATATTTTTATTATATTTTTAAATAATATATTATTGTGTCTATGAAGGAAACATAGAAATAAAGTATGACTTATGATTTAATTTAAATAATACAAATTAAATAGAGTTCAAAACTCTGTTTATTTTTTCACCAAAACACAGAGCAGCAAATGGGCTCCAAAGCAGAAGCAATGAATTGCTTCTTTAAGTTATACATTTGCTTGTTATATGACACTAATTATACACTAACGTTTTATTCTATTGAGGTTAAACCCAATGAATCCCACTAATCTATGCTATTAAGGACTGAATATTTATCTTTCACTAAATTCTGCTTTTGGACATCTCTACAAAATAATAGTATATTTTGATTAAATTGTCTTGATATACTTGACAATATTAAATTCTGGCATCTCTTAGTGTCTCTGATTTGTTTGTAGATCAAGATGTTGGTTTAGAAATGAAGATTTATGTTATAGTAATCAGGACCTAGCAGAGAAATTCTTTACATTATTTTACAGATCTATAAACATGATAGAAAAGGGGTTTAGTCATTTTACCCAATCTGCTCTTCATAATGGTAGTTCTGTTACCTAGCATTTCAATACTATTAAAATGGTTGTGTTAATGTGTAGATGATTTCACTTTAAAAGGTGATAAACATTAGAATGAAAAAAAAATAGAGATTCTGAAATTTTAAAAAAATATGATCAATCTGTAAGATTCAAATAAAAGCATTTCTTCAACACATACAATCAGAAAACAAAGTAGTAGATGCCAATGAGAATAGATATACAAACACTGATCATGGGAAAAAGGAAAACAAAGATAGCTACCACATATTGTTCTAGGAGTTAGGAATTTTCTTGTACATCACCTTATGTAATCTACAGACCAATATGCAAGCTAAATAATTTAGCATACTCTTATAGATAAGAAAACCGATACCCAGTTGTACTTACAACTTGACCAAAGCCAGTTACTGGCACAGACAGGTTTCAAGCCAATATTTCTCTGACTCCACACTCAAAGTTATTTTCACTCAGCCATATTGTAATCCTCTTGTGATCTGACATCATTCTGGAATCTTATCCTCGAGAAACAACGTGAAATATCATCACTTATTGGACTATTGGAATTCTTTTTAAAAACAATCAGGCTAACATAGACCAAGAAATTTAAAAAAAAATTAAAGTGGCCTCTATATCTATTAGCTACCTAGTAAAATAAGTTTAAACTATGTTTATTTTCCTCTATTGGAAGAAAATATTATCATCTTGATATGGCTTATACCCAGAGGACAGTTGAAAACTAGTAATCTCTCCATTTCTAAATTTATATAATTTTGAAATGTGGTTCTTTATTTCTAGTGTTCTTAGGCTGTATCTTCAATCAAGCATATTTCAGCAAATTTCTAATTTATATCTTTTGAACTAAATATGTAGAGAGCCATTCTTATTTTCCCTCCTATGTTCCATGAAAGACATGCAGTTCAATTTTTAATACTACTCTAAGTAGCACACCTTATCTCTTATTTAAATTTTAAAGTATATACTATAGTTGGAGATTCAGGCTTATAGTTTCTAAAATATTGTATAAGTTATGAAAAAACTTTCCTTTTACCTGTGGAACTGAATTGCTCATTGAATTAAGGTACCCGAAGAATATTAAGTGCTTGGATTCTTATACCAGCTTATCAAGTTCTTCTTGAAATCCACAAGGGTTGCCCTAAAGAGAAAACACACTCTCAACTGGGAATAAATGAGCAACCAGATGCTTTGTTTTTCTTGTAGTAAAAAAGTGGAATGTTTCTGGAAAAATGAAGTACCTGGAAGCACTTTGGCTCTTGGTAAAAAATGAACCTACAGTGTAAAATCAGATGCATAGGATTGGAAAGAAAATCTAATCAAAAGAACATATTCCTTCCTCTCATACTTATTACCTATGTGGCATTAAATTAATAAATTAAAACCCTGAAATCCAGTTTCCCTTTACTGGGAATATAGCCTGTATATTTCTCTCAAAATTTCCATAAAATGTATGTAAATGAAATAATATGAAAGCATAAATCTATGGCAGTTCATAATATTTCATAAAAATTACTACGCTCATATTTCAGTTATCAAGAGATTCATTTCTAAGTGGTATGAGATATAGCTTAAGCTTGTTGAGAATTTCATAGAAGAGATAAGATACGAATATTGTAAACTTCTGGATAAGGAGCAAAAACAGGACAGATGGAGCAGTAGTTAGATGCTGAAAATATTCTATGTAACACAACATTTGGATATTAGAGTTCTGACACTAATCTATAGACTAGTACCTAGATATGATAATAAAAAACTCTTGGAAATATTTTGAAGAAAACATGGATGTCGGTACCCACACCTAATTATTCCAACTTTAATATGTACTGTTGGCCATGTTATCTGTATTTAAATGAAGAAAGAAATAGATAAATATGATACTGTGAGGCAGTCCAATTGGGGACAATCAAATTAATTAAATGCCATCTAAAAATGATCTATAGTTTCAACTAAAAGCCAACTAAAATTTAAGGAAAGTTTATACGGAAACAAAGAAGCTGATTTTACAACTTAGATGACAAACCAAAGAACTAAGGTAGGCAATACAAATTTTCAAAAGAAGGATAAAGTTGAAGGACTCACAACATCTGATTTCAGGACTTATCATCACACTAAATATTCATTAGAATGTGATAATGGTGAAAAGGTAAATACCTAGATCAATGGTACCAAATAGAGCATTCAGAAATAGATTCACCAATTTTTAGTCAATTGATTTTTAGTGAAGATGCCAAAGAACAATCATGGAACAAGTGCAGTCTGAAAAAAGCATCATGCTGAAAAACATTGAACAGTCTTTTTTTTAAAAAAATGGAGACTTTGTAGTATATATAAAACATCTCTCAAACTAGACCTTAGACATTAATATGAAGCCAACACTATAAAAATTTTAAAGTAAAAATAAGAACATCTGAGTGACCATAGTTTAGTCCCATTTTTAGATAAAATGAAAAGTGCGTGAAACATAGGAGAAAATTGCATATATTGTACTTCATTATATTCAAATGTGTTCTGTGAGAACAATTGTTGAGAAAATGAACACATCACAGAATTGGAGAATATATTTGCTAAATAGTTACTTGACAAAGACCAAGTATCCATTATGTTTAAATAACTTTCAAGACTCAATAATATGGAGTTAAAAGAAAAAGAAAACAAAAATATGCAAAAACTTAAACAGATATTTCACCAAGAAAAATTTGCCAATGGCAGCTAAACCCCTAAAAAGAGGATCAATATCATTCACCAAAGGGAAATTCCATTTAAAGCTACAATGTGATTTTAAATACCTATTAAAATTGCTAAAATAAAAATGTATAATAATAACCTGATAATACAAACCATGTACAAAAAATACAGAGAAATTTCAAGTCTCAACCAATGCTGGTAGGAATGCAAACTGATGCTTCCAATTTAGAAAACAATCTAACAGTTTCTTATAAAGTGAAACCACCTACCCCACATCCAAGTGATCACACTCTTTACTCTTTAACCCCCCTCAAAGAAAGAAAACATATGTCTAAATAAAGACCTGTATGCAAGTGTTTATATTCCATAATTGGAAGCAATCCACATGTCGGTCTACTAGTGAATGAACAAGCTATTTTTGTTTCATGTCTGTAAAGATAAAAGTCCCAAAATCTAATTACAAACTATTGATATATTCAAGAACACAGATGTATATCAAATATATTATGCTCAGTGGAATAATCCAAACTCAGAAGGTTACATACAATGTTTCTTCACTTATATCACATTCTGGACAGAGCACAATTATAACAAAGGCAAACACAAACTGGAACTGAAGGAAAAGAGATGTGATTGACTACAGAGTGGTTGAGGGGACTTTTTATGGTGATGGAAATGTTCTAAAATTGATTATGTTAACACAATTGTACACATTTGCCTAAGTCATATAACTGGCATATGGAAATTGTACTAATCAGGGTTCTCTTGGGAAACAGAATCAATAGGAGATATCTGTCAGTAATATGAGATTTTTTGAGTCTCTCATGTGACTGTGGGGATGCACAAGTCCAGGTTCCGCAGGCAGGCTGCAAACCAGGGGCTCTGATGAAAATCTAATGAAAGGTCCTTGATGAGTTCCTGGGAGAAGTTGGCTGTTCAAAGATGAGCTGGGAAATTCTCTCTGAATGTTGAAATCAATTCCCCTTTTAAGGCATTCAACTGATTGATGCAGTCTCCCTGATTGATACAGATGTATTCAGCCATCTACACAGTAAACTCACTGGTGATCAAAGTCCATAAGTGCTCTTGTATTACAATTAGCCCAGTGCTTGCTTGACCAAACACCTGGACACAATTACCTGGCTGAGTTGACACATGCCTAACCATCACAGAAATGGTGGATTTTTATGTATTTATATTAATATAACCCCAGCTTTAAAGCTAACTACTACATAAATTAATCTTTGCTGCAGAAAAGGAGTCCTCTTTATAGGGAAGATAGTCACTAGAAGGCAACATAAGGGAGCCTTCTGTATTGTTAGCAATGTTTTGCTTCCTAGTATTGATCCTGTTTACAGGGTTATTTTCAGGTCATGAGAATTTAAGTTTTGGTTTTGTTGATTCTCCCTATTGTTATACTTTTATATCTCTATTGCATTTATGTATATTCTAATTTTGTTACTTCCCTCCTTCTTTTCACTTTGTGTTTAATTTGCTTTTCTTTTTCTAAAACATACCATTGTGAGGTTAGGTCTCCTTTTTTAGATCTTTCTTCTTTTGTAATGTAAAAATTTAAAGTTATAAATTTCCCT
>JAQZBX010041315.1:0-11886 GCA_029593785.1 Cabassous unicinctus
AAAAAAAAAAAAAAAAAAAAAGGAAGTGATTGTATTACATCCGAAATTTATCCAATTGACTACACCTTAACTAAAATGTCCTTTCTAAAATGGATTTACAACTGCAGGAATGGACTAACATTTTTTTTTATAAAGCATTTGTTGTATGTAATACAATATCCAAGGGATTTTATAATTTTAGTTCTTATATTTAGGTATCATTCCATTGTAAGTGAATATTTGTATGTGGTTAGAGGTAGAGATCCACATTCATTATTTTGCATATAGCTAGCCAATTTTCCCAATACCATATACTGAAGAGATTATTCTTTTATCATTGTTGCCCATAGACATGATCTGTTTTGAACTCCCATTTAATTCTAATAGTTTATATGTCTGCCCTTGTACTAGTATAGTAATATTTTGATTACTGTAGTCTTATAATAAATTTTAAATTGGGAACGGTTAGTGCTCTAAACTCCTCCTTCTTCTTCAAGATGTCTTTGGTTATTTGAACACCATACTTCCCATGCAAATTTGTTTATTGGCTTTTCCATTTATGTCAAGATATCTGATGGAATTTTGATTTGGATTGCATTGAATCTCTAAATATCTTTGGGTAGAATTGGCACCTTAACAATATTTAGTTTTCAAATATTTGAACATGTAATATTCTTTCATTTATTTAGGTCTTTATAAAAACATATGCTATCCTATTTGTCCCAATTTCACTTCTTCTTACAAAAGCATAATATTTCATCACACATATGTACCACATTTTGTTTATCCATTCATTGGTTGATAGATACTTGAGTTTTTTCTATCATTTGGCAATAGTGAATAATGCATCTATGAACATCTGTGTGCAAATGTCTCTTTCTGATACTGTTTACAGTCCTTGTGGATATATTCCTACTACAGGTATTGTGAGATTATATGATAATTTTATATTTAGCTTCCTGAGGAACCACCAAACTGTATTCCACAGAGGCCATATCATTCTATATTACCACCAACAGTGAATGACTGTACTTATTTCTGCACATACTAGCACTTATTGTTTTCTGTTTTGTTTTGTCTTTTTAATATTGGCCATTCTATGAGGTACGAGATGATATCTTCTTGTAGGTTTGGTTTGTATTTTCCTAAAACCTAGTGACAATGAACCTTTTTTCATGTGCTTTTTTGCTATTTGTAGTTCATCTTGGGAGAATTGACTATTTAAGTATGTTGCCCATCTTTTAATTGGATTGCTTGTTCTTCTATTGTTATGTGGCATGATCTTTTTATATAGCCTGGAAATCAAAGCTTTTCTTATAGGCCATTGGTTTCCAAGTATTTTCTCCCATTGAGTGGATTGCCATATCACTTTCTTGACGTAATCTTTTGAAGCATAAATGTTTGTAAATTTGAGGAGGTCCCATTTATTCATGTTTTCTCTCATTGCACATGTTATCAGTGTAAAGTTTAAGAAATGCCCACCTACCACCAGGTCTTGAAGATGTTTTTCTACAATTTCTTCTGGGAGTTTTACTATTCTCACTTTTATATTTAGGTCTTTTATCCATTTTGATTCAATTTTTATATTAAACATGGGATAGGGGTTCTCTTTCTTTCTTTTGGCTATGGATATCCAGTTCTGCCAGCAACATTTGTTGAAAAGACTGTTCTACCCCAGGGTGTGGGTGTGACAGTCTTGTCAGAAAGAACAATAGAGGAAATAAAGACTGAAAACTTAACAACACTTATGAAAGACAAAAATATCAATACCAAGAAGGACAATGCATCCAAAACAGAATAAATCTTAATAGACTTATCCTGAAATGTCTTCTATTCATAATGACAAGATAAAGAGGGGATTCTGAAAGCAGCAAGAGAAAAGTAAATCATAACATAAAAGGGAAACTCAATAAGATTAACACGTTAAACTCACATCAGAAAGTATGGAGATGAGAAATAAAGTTCTATGGTGTATTTAGGTATTGAAAGAGGAAAGCCACCAGCCAAGAAATCTGTATCTGGCAAAACAGTCCTTCAAAAATGATGGTTTCTTCGAAGTCTTCACAGACAAATAGAAACTAATTGAATATGTTACCAAAAGACCAGAATTAAATGAGATACTAAAAGGAGTGCTTCACTCTGAAGGGAAACAGAAAGTGTGGCAATTTTATAATGTTCATGAATTCCAAAAAAGATATTGGAATGTTTTTGTAAACTGTAGTGTTCATCTGGGCATATTCCACTATTAAATTCAGAGGTTTCACCTTTACTTGATTAAATTCTGATTAAGCCTTTGATTCAGCCATGTCAGTACTATGTTGAGTTCCCACCCCCTTGGTAAACAGGGACTCACAGAGAAAACAACATAGCAGAGGAGAGAGTTGGAGATTTGATGCTGGAGTCCAAGGGAGATAGTCAAGCCATTCACCTGAAAATTTGAAGCTGAACATACCAGAGTCTTGAAAAACTGTGAAAGGCCAGAAAGAAATGAGCCCCAGGAAGAAAGACAAGCATTAGGCTAGCCTACAGCTGAGAATGCAAGGATCTGGGACTACGGAGCATTAGGAGGAAGAGAAAGGCTGAACCCTTGCAGAGATAGGCAGTCATCTCGCTCCAACATGTGGCAACAGACTTTGGTGAGGGAAGTAACTTACATTTTATGGCATTGTGACTGTAAGCTTCTAACCCAAACAAATACCCTTTATAAAAGCCAACAGGAAAATGGTGTCAGTTTAGGAGGGCACTCACCATCTCTTTCTCAAAGGACAGATGATTGGGGACAGGATCTTGCCCAAGTGGGCTGTTCTGGAAGCCCATGGAGGGAGAGCCTTTGGGACATTGATCTGGAGGGAGGTGGACAAGGAGATAGACTGCTCAAGATAAAACTGGGACATAGAAAACAGCAAGAAAATAGAACAAGAAGAACAACGTGTCAAAGAAAAAACTTAACACACAAACAAAACCACCAGCTAAATAGAACTCTAGAGCAGAGAAAGTAGCTAACCAACTGAATAAACCCATCAAGATAAAATGATGATGAGAGGGCCACAAAATTGCAAACCATACTGAGAAACAGGGAAACATGGACCAGTCCAATGAAGAAACTAAAAACCAGGAAGAGATGCAGAACATCAAAAAACAAATCAAATCTGTCCAAACAAATATCAGGATCAACTCAATGAAGTGAAGGAAGAAATTAAGGCTATTAAGAAGACACTGGGGAGAACATACTGAAAAAATTGTAAACATACATAAAAATATATTGGATATGATGGTGTTGAATGGCACAATCCAAAAAAACAAAAAAAGATGCTGGAATCATATAACAGCAGATTTGAACAGGCAGAAGAAAGAATTAGTGATGTGGAAGATATTACATCTGAAATCAAATAGATAGTAGAACAGATAGATAAAAAGATAGAAAAAATCCAACAAGGACTTAGGGATTTAACCAAAACTCAAAATGCACAAATATATGCAATATAGGCATCCAAGAGGGAGAAGAGAAGGGAAATGGAACAGAAGAAGTGTTGAAGAAAATAAAGGCTGAGAACTTCCCAACAATATTGAGGGAGATGTACAGACATGTCCAGGAAGCACAGTGCACCCCAAACAGCATAAATCACAGCAGGCTTACACCAAGACATTACTTGTTAAAATGTCCACTGCAAAGACAAAGAGAAAATACTGAAGACAGCAAGAGAAAAGAGAACCATGAAATACAAAGGAAGCTCAACAAGATTAAGTGCTGATTTCTAAATTGAAACCATGGAGCAAGAATACACTGGTATGACATAGTCAAGGAACTCAGGGAAAAAAATTTCCAGTCACAAATCCTCTATCCAACGAAGTTGGCATTCAAAAAAGTTGGAGAATTCAAAATATTCACAGAAAAACAGAAATTAAGAGAGTATGCCAATAAGAAACATGTCTTTCAAGAAACACTAAAGGAAGTTCTTCAGGTTGAAAGGAAAAAAGCAGGAGGGAGAGAGTTGGTGGAGAATGTAAGAACAACTAAAAAGGCAAATAGAGAAATAAAAAACACATATGAAATAGATAAACCCAAAGAAAATATGGCTGATGTAAGAAATTCATTGAAAGTAATAACATTAAATGTTAATGGATTAAACTCACCAGTCAAGAGACACAGATTGGGAGAATGGAAAAGGAAGTATGACCCATCTATATGTTGTCTACAAGAAACCCACCTTAGACCCAGGGATTCAAGGAGGCTAAAAGTGAACTGCTGGAAAACAATTTTACAGGCAAACAATTACCAAAAAAGAGTGGGAGTAGCTATACTAATATCAGACAAAATAGACTTTAAATGCAAAACTATTGTAAGAGACAAAGATGGACACTATATATGAATAAAAGGGGCAAACTTTCAAGAACAAAGAACAATCATAAACATTTATGCACCTAATCAAAGTGCCTCAAAATACATGAGGCAAATGTTGGAAAGACTAAGTGGACACATATATGCCTCTACAATTATAGTGGAGGACTTTAATAAACCATTATCACCATTAGACAGAACATCTCCACAGAGAATCAATAAAGAAATAAATACTCTGAATGAAACATTAGAAGAGCTGGACCTAATAGACATATACAGAATGTTACATGCAAATACAGTGGGATATACATTCTTCTCGAGTGAGCATGGAACATAATCCAAGATAGATCACATGCTAAGCCACAGAACAGCTCTCAATGAATTCATAAAGATTGAGATTATACAAAGTAATTTTTCTGATCACAATGGATGAAATTTGAAATCACTAAGGGACAGAGGACCAGTTTAGGCACAAGGATATGGAAGATAAACAACTTCTTAGAGAAACATGGGGTTAATGAGTAAATCACAAGAGAAATCAGTAACTACCTTGAACTGAATGAAAATGACAACACAACGTATCAAAACATTTTGATGCAGCCAAAGCTGTACTGAGAGGGAAATTCATAGCCATAAATGCATATATATCAAAAATGAAGAAAGTGCTGAAATTGAAGACCTAACTGCACACTGAGAGGAACTGGAAAAACAACAACAAACTAACTCCAAAAGAAGTAGAAAGAAAGAAATAACAAAGGTTAGGCACAACTAAATGAAATAGAAAATAAGAAAGCACTAGAAAAAATAAACAAAACCCAAAGCTGGTTCTTTGAGAAGAGCTATAAAATTGAAAAGCCCCTAGCCAGACTAACAAAGAAAAAGAGAGAGCAAATGCAAATACACAAAATAAGGAATTAATAAAGGGATATCAATACTGACCACACAGAAATAAAGAGTATCATAAGAGGATACTTTGAAGAATTATATGCCAACAAGAATGATAATTTAGAAGAAATAGGCAAATTCCTAGAAACTCGCAAGCAGCCTGCATTGACGAAAGAAGAATTTGATGAACTCAACAGTCAAAATATAAGTAAAGAGATAGACTCATTCATCAAAAACCTCTCAACTAAGAAGAGCCCAGGACCAGCCGGCTTCACAGGTGAATTCTACCAAACATTCCAGAAAGAACTAACACCAATTGTGCTTAAGCTCTTCCCAAAAAAATAAAAGTAGAAAGAACATTGCCTAGCTTATTCTATGATGCCAATATTACCCTAATACCAAAGCCAAACAAAGACACCACAAGAAAGAAAAATTACAGACCAGTCTTTCTAATGAAACTAGATGATAAAATCCTCAACAAAATAGTTGCTAATCGCATTCAACAACATATCAAAGAATTATACACCATGACAATGTGGTTTCATCCCTGTATGCAAAGAAAATCAATCAATGTAATACACAACATAAACAGATTGAAAGAAAAAAAATCAAAGAATAATCTCTAAAGATACAGAAAAATCATTCAACAAAATACAGCACTCTTTCCTGATAAAAACACTGCAAAAGATAGGAATAGAAGGGAACTTTCTGAACATGATAAAGGGAATATATGAAAAACCAAGAGCCAACATCATCTTCAATGGTGAAATCCTAAAAGTTTTCCCTCTAAGATCGGGAACAAGAGAAGGATTTTCACTATCACCACTCTTATTTAACATTGTTTTAGAAGTACTTGGTCAAGCACTGAAGGAAGAAAAAGATAAAAAAAAGAAAGAAAGTCATCCAAATTGGAAAGGAAGGAGTAAAAATTTCACTATTTGCAGATGACTTGACCCTATACATAGAAAGCCATGAGAAATCTACAACAAAGTTTCTGAAACTTATAAAGAAGTTCAGTACAGTTGCAGGGTATAAGATCAATGATCAAAAATCAGTAGCACACCTGTACACCAATAATGAGCAATCTGAGGAGGAAATAAAGAATAAAATACCATTTACAATAGTACCTAAAATAATCAAATGCCTAGGAATAAAATTAAAGATGAAAAAGACTTATATACAGAAAACTACACAACACTGTTAAAGGAAATCAAAGAAGACTTAAATAAATGAAAGAATATTCCCTGTTCATGGATAGAAAGACTAAACATCATCAATATGTCTATCCTTCTCAAATTAATATACAGATTTAATGCAATTCCAATAAATATCAACACTGTATTATTTAATGAATTTGAAAAACTAACTACAAAACTTATTTGGCAGGTTTAGAGGCCCTAAATCGCCAAACACATATTGAAAAACAAAAATGAAGTTGCAAGTATCATACTACCTGAATTTATATCATACTACAAATCTACAGTGGTCAAAACTGCATGGTATTGACACAAGGATAGATATACTGACCAATGAAACTGAATTGAGAGTTCTGATATAGATCCTCACATATACAGTCATCTGATATTCAACAAGGCCACTAAGCCCACTCAGTTGGGAGAGAATGGTCTCTTCAACAAGTGGTGGTTGGAGAAATTGATATCTATATCCAAAAGAATGAGAGAGGAACACCATGTCACACCTTATACAAAAATCAAGTCAAGATGGATCAAAGATCTAAATATAAGAGCCAAGACCATTAAGACCTTGGAATATAATGTAGAGTAGTATCTAGAGGACCTTGTAATAGAAAATGGATTCATTAAATTCATACCCAAAGCACGAGTAGAAAAAAAAAATTTGACAAATGGGATCTCCTCAAAATTAAAAATTTTTACACTTCAAAGCATCTAATTAAGAAAATAAAAAGGCAGCCTATCCAATGGAAGAAAATATTTGGAAACCATATATCTGACAGGAGCCAAATATCCTGCATGTATAAAGAAATCCTATACCTCGCAAATAAAAAGACAAACACCCATTTAAAAATAGGCAAGTGACCTGAAAAGACACTTCCTCAAGGAAGAAATACAAATAGCTAAAAAGCACATGAAAAGATTCTTGACATCGCTAGCTATTAGGGGAATGCAAATGAAAACTACAATGAGATACCATCTAACACCCATTAATATGATGGCTATTTAAAAATCAGCAGACTATATGTGTTGGAGTGGATGTGGAGGAATGGGAACTCTCATCCACTGCTGGTTGGATTGTGGAATGATCAAGTCACTGTGGAAGACAGTTTGGCAGTTCCTCAGAAATCTAACTCTAAACCCTCCATAAGAATCAACGATTCCACTGCTGGGTATATACCCTGAAGTATTGAAAGCAAAGACACAAACACATATATGCACAGCAATTTTCACAGTGGCATTGTTCACTATTGGCAAAAGTTGGAATCAACCCAGGTGCCCATCAACAGATGAATAGATAAACAAATATGGGACACATATACAAGGGAATATTACTCAGCTCTAAAAAGGAATGAAGTGCCAACACATGGGATAACATGGGCGAATCTTGAAGACCTTATGTAATGTGAAGCAAGCCAGGCATTGAAGGATGAACAGTATATGACTTCACTGATATGAGTTAACAAAATTGAGCAGTCTCAAAGAGCTATTGTCTGAAAGATAGGTTTACAATAAAGAGAAAGAGAAGAGAAGCTTGTGAGCCATCAGTCATTTGGTAGTAACATATAGTAAAGTGATAGAATGTAGTTGCATATTGAAGGGATAAAACAGGAGGGTACTGATATTATTGGGTTAGGTGGTGCAGAGTTGACAGGTGGGTAGATTGGAAAGGGTGTATTAGAATACCCAGGATACTGGTGGGAGAGTTGGGAGAGGGACCCAGTGAGCACTTGGGATTTATGTGTATGAGGGTGAAAGTACAGAGGTGGGAGTGTTCTTATGGCAATATGACAAGGAAGGGTCACTGGTTAAGGGTGTCATTTGGGGGGGCATTCAGAACAGGACACACCTGGAGCAGGCTTCTAGAGAGTGTGTGAGTATTCATTTTGTCATAATGTGTTTTATCAGTGCGTAGAGACCCATGAAATGAGTGAGAAGGGGTGGGACTCCCATCTTTGGGAGGACTGATTTGTTCAGAAATAGACAGGCTGGGGTCTCTCAAGAGCAAGGGCAGTTTCTAACAGGGGAGGACAAACCAGTGTGTCAAGACATTTTGTTGCATGTAACTATGAATCTTGTCATCCAACGAGTCCAGTCAGGGGTTCATCATGGGCCGTGGGGGAATGGGGAGGGAGGAACAGAATAGATCAAACAGGGGGTATTTATTGGTCAGTGGAAATGTTCTTCATTACGTTACAGCGATGGATACAGTACATGGTAAATATCAAAATTTATAAAAGTGTGCAGTCTAAAATGTAAACCATATAGTAAACCATTGATAATGTGTAGTAGCTATGTTTCAGTATTTATATATCAGTTATAACAATGCTACCATCCACATATAAAACGATATTAATATGGGGGGAGAGTAAAGGGGGAAGAGGTTGGATATATGAGAGTATCTTCTCTTATGTGTGTCACTTTGCTGTGACCTAAAACTTGTTTGCAAGCAAAATGTAAAATAGTGAGACAATGAGAAATGAGAGGGGGACGGTTCCATTGTACTGATTGGACCCCAGATATTGCAGTGATAAAAGGCAAAATGTCAAAAAAAAATTTTTTTTATTTTTCATTTTTTAAATATACTAATCTTTTCATTTTATTTTAGTTTTAGTTTTTTTTTTTCATGTATTTTATCTCTTACATTTAAACTTTCCATTATTAAATCATTTTTCTATTAATTGTATTTGGCTATTGTATTCGCTTCATCTTTAAAGAGGCTTTGGATCATAGAGGGGTTACAACACGGGTGGGAAAGTATCATTGCAGAGGGGTGCATGGGAGGAGGTTCAGCTGAACATAAATATAAGGTATAAAGTTGTTCAAATGTTCACAGGGCATTGTCATAGTGGGTGGAGAATCACTCAATAAATGAGAGAATTCTGAATCCTGTTCTGGAGAGCTCTGTCACATTCTCTAAAGGAACAGTAATAGTCCCCCAGGTGCTGGGACAGTGTCTGCCAAAGGAGAATGATCCACTGATGGGCCCTTGTTATTGATGACTAGCCTTATGAGTCTTTCCTCTTAAAATTGAAACTTAGTCTATTGTTATGGGGTGCCTAAGGTTTGCCTTCTGAGAGCCTCCTCATTGCTCAAATATGGCCTCTCTCTAAAACAAACTCATCATATTAATGCATTACCTTCCTCCCAGTGTGGGACATGACTCCCGGGGATGATGCTCCCTGGTATTGAGGGGTTGCTACCAAGTGCCAACTGGCAATGTGACTGGAAAAAGACCTCAAATAAAAGGGGGAAAAGGTAAAGGAAAATGAGTTCATATGGCTAAGAAACTTCAAAGTGATTCAGGAGGTCATCCCAGATGTAATGCTTATGAACAGCTCAGTAGGACATCATAGAATTCCAATGTGGATATCACCCCAAGTAGAGGTGCTCCTGAGGGCTCTGGAGACACCCAGGTCCTATGTCAAGGAAGATAGCTCCAGAGTTTGGTGCCTTATCAGTGGGCCCTACTTTGGAATCTGTGTTCCTGAGAGTGACAGAGTTGGACTCAAATATGTCTTCCCTGCACATGGTTCATCTGTCCCTTCTATTCAAACCTATACTTGGTTCTGGAGTTTGTAGGTATACATCCAGAGACTGAAGTCTTTGGTCTGTTCATGGCCAGGTGGACCCAGAATCCTACTCTTCAGCTCAATGGACTCACCCAGGACACATGGCAGGGAGATGATGATTGACAACAGCCATCCCAGGGAATGGAGAGAGGCTGCAGCTGCAGGAAGGATAATCCCATCCATCTTATCCATAGAATGCAAGCCCCCTTTCAATTGGTGGTGGAGTGGACACCACCATCCCAGACTCCACAGGATTGGGGGAAGAGCTATGGACTAGATTGGACTTTCTGGTATTCTATTATAGACATATTGTGATTCAAACAATGGAAGAAATTATAACATTACTGTGGCCACTGGACATTCTGAGGGCAGGGATAGGGAAAAGCTGTTGTAATACAGGGGCTTTTCCAGGACTTGGGAATTGTCCTGCGTGACATTGCAATGACAGATATGGGCCATTTTATATCATCATATAACATGCAGAACTGTGTGGGAGAGAGTGTGGTCTACAATGTGAATCATGGCCCATGCTTAATGTCAAAGCCCCAAGATGTGTTTATTCGTTTCAGGTGATGTGCCACACTAATGAAGGATGTTTATGTCAGAGGTTGTGGATTGTGACGGAGGTGGGGCATATGGGAATCCCTATATTTTTTGTGTAACATTTATGTAATCTAAGTAACTTTTTAAAAATTAATTTAACTAAAAAAATACTAAAAAAAGTCGATAGAGTTCTTGTGCTTTGCATCAGGATGCCTTTGGCTGACCAATAAAACAAGGAAAGGGAATTTGGAGAAGATAATAGAAATTAAGATTATTAGGAAAGGAAAAGTAAAGGGTAAGAAGAAAAACAATAGAAAAATATCACAACAGAGAGCTGAAGGACAAAATGGATGAATTAAGTAACACTTTTACAGTAATAACATTGAATGTTAATCATTTGAGCTCCCAAGTGAGAAGATATAGACTGATACAATGGATTAAAAAATTATGAGCTTATACATGTTTTTTGTAAGTTCACGACATTTACTATACAATTATTATTTATGTATATTTATGTCTGAATGACATACTTTAATAAAATATTTTAAAACGAGTCATTTAATATAGTGTCTACAGGAGACACAACTCAGAGGTAAGGACACAAGCACATTAAAAGTGAAAGGTTGGAAAAAGATATTCCATGCAAACAGTAACCAAAAGAGAGCTGGAGTAGCATTAATAATATAAGACAAAATAGATTCCAAATACAAAACTCTTATAAGGGATGAGAAGGTCATTTTATCAATAAAAGGAGCAATTGAATGAATAGAAGTAATGACACTAAATATTTATGCACCTAACCTGAGTGCCCCAAGATATATGAGGCATAAACTGTCAAAATGGAAGGGAGAAAAAGATGCCTCTACAATAATAGTTGAAGACTTCAAAACACCATTCTCAGTATTGCATAGAACATCTAGACAGAGAATAAAAAAGAAACAGAGAATTTGAATAATATGATAAATGAGCTAGAACTAACAGAGATCTATAAATAATTGCAATCCAAAGCAGCAGGATATACTTTTTTTTCCCAAGTGATCATGGATCCTTCTCAAAGATTGACCATATGTTGGGTCACAAGACAAGTCTCAATAAATTTAAAAAGACTGAAATTATTCCATTTGGTCATAACGGAATAAAGCTGGAAATCAATAATGGACAAAAAATGGGAAATTTCATAAATATATGGAGAATAAAAAGCACACTCTTAAATAAGCAGTGGGTCAAAGGAGAAATTGCAAGAGAATTCAGGAAATACCTTGAGATGAATGAAAATGCGAACATAACATTTCAATACCTATGGGACACTGCAAAGGCAATGCTGAGAGGGAATTTTATAGCCATCAATGTTTACATTAAAAAGGAAGAAAGAGTT
>JAQZBX010041315.1:11986-22489 GCA_029593785.1 Cabassous unicinctus
AAAAAAAAAAAAAAAAAAAGAGAGAGACAGAGAAAGAAAAGATATAAACAAGTAAAATCAGAAGTGAGATGGGGCATTACCACTGACCTCACAATAATAAATGAGACCATAAGAGGATATTATGAACAACTGTATGCCAAAAAACTAGCCAATGTAGAGAAGATGGGCAAATTCCTAGAAACACAAGAACCACCTTCTCTGACCTTAAAAGAAAAAGACCTCAACAAACTAATCACAGGTGAAGATATTGAAACACTCATCAAAAACATCCTAGAGATGAAAACTCCAAAGCCGGATGGCTTCACAGTTGAATTCGACCAATCATTCAATGACAATTTAATACCAAACTTGCTCAAGCTTTTCAAAAATACTGAACAGGAAAGAACTCTACCAAAGCCATCTGATGAAGCCAACATGACCCTAATATCAAAAACAGATAAAGATCTACAAAAAGAAAATTGCAGGCCAATATTTCTAATAAATATAGATGCAAAATTTCTCAACAAAATACTTGTAAATAGATTCCAAAAGCATATTAAAATAATTCTATACCAATATCAAGCAGGTTTTATCCCAGGTATACAAGAATGATTCAACATGAGAAAATCAATTATTATTATAAACCACATTGATAAATTTAAGAAAAAAACCACATGATCCTCTTGATTGATGCAGAAAAAACATATGACAAATACAGCACTCTTTCTTCATAAAAAGCACTCTAAAAGATAGGAATAAAAAGAAGATTTTTCAATTTGGTAAAGTGCATATATGTAAAGCGTACAGCTAGCATTGTACTCAATGATGAAAGACTGAAAGTTTTCCCACTGAGATTAAGAAAAAGACAAGAATGTCCACTGTCACCATTGTTATTCAATATTGTGCTAGAAATTCTAGCTGTACCAATTAGGCTAGATAAAGAAATAAAAGTCACCCAAATATGAAAGGAAGAAGTAAAACTTTCTCTATTCACTGATGATATAATCCTATATCTAGAATCTCCTGAAAAATACTTAAAAAAGCTTCTAGAACTAAGAACCAATTTCAGCAAAGTGGCAAGATACAAGAGTAATATGCCAAAATCAGTAGCATTTCTGTACACTACTGGTTTGCAGTCTGGGGAGGAAATTTTAAAAATTTTATTTGTAATAGCCACTAAAACAATCAAATATTTAGGAATAAACAACTGAGGACAAAAGGGCCTGTACTCAGAAAACTACAACACATTGATAAAAGAAACTGAAGACTACAAATATATGGAAGGCTATTCCATGTTCATGCATTGGAAGCTAAATAACATTAAGATATCAAATTTACCCAAACTGATTTATAGATTCAATGCAATCCCAACAAAAATTCCAAAAGCCTTTTTTTCAGAAATGGAAAAAAAATATCAAATTTATTCGGAAAGCTAAGGGGCTCCGAATAGCTAAAAGATCTTTAAAAAGAACGAAGTTGGAGGACTGTCACATCTGGGCTTTAAAAGCATATTACTTAGCTACAGAGGTAAAACAGCATGGTACCAGGATAAAGACAGACATATTGACCAATAGAACTGAATCTTAAAAAATAAAGACATATCACATCTACAATCTAGTAATTTTTGACAAGGCAGTCAACACTCCCAGCTGGGCCAGAAAAATTTATTCAACAAATGGTGCTGGGAGAACTAAATAATCATATCCAAAAGAAAGAAAAGGGACACCTATCTCACACTTATACAAAAATGAAATCAAAATGGATCAAGGTCCTGTATATAAAAGCAACAACCATAAAACTCTAGAAGAAACATCTTCAAGATCTTGCAGTAGGCAGTAGTTTCTTAAACTTTACACCCAAAGCACAAGCCACAAAAGAAAAAAATAGATAAATGGGACCTCCTCAGAATTAAACACTTTTGCACCTCAAAGGACTGACAGAAGTGTAAAAAGGCAGCAGACTCAGTGGGAGAAAATATTTGACAATCACATATTTGATAAGGGTTTAATATCCATGATATACAAAGAGATCATGCAACTCAACAATATAAAGACAAACTACTGATTACAGAATGGGCAAAAGGGTTGAAAACACAATTGTCCATATCACTGTGACGTTTTTCTGTCCTGGCCTATTTTGTTCTGCTCTGCCCCATCCTATCCTGTCCCATCTTTTCCATCCAAGAAACTGCTTGTTGTGACTTATTAAGTTGATTTCCTGACCTGGGTTTCAAATCGTCAGTTTGACATCCGAGGAGATTTGGGAAGTGGCTGGTCTAGCTCTGAGATGGCAAGCTGGGCAGACAGGCCTGTGAGGAAAGGGGTGTGCAAGGATCATTCTGGGCCCTGTTGGCACTCCCAAGGTAGGGCAGGATCCTTCTCACCTGGGCTGTTTTCCCACAGTCCTTTCTCTGTTGCAGTCTTCCTTTTGGGAGGCTGACGCAGGTCAGTGTGGACCTGATGTATGGGGGTGCAGCATGTTGGGGGAGCCAGGATCAGGGCAGCCTGCACCGAGATTGCACCCGGAGGAGCAGGAAGAGGACAGCAGGCAGCGGCTCCGTGCGCTGGATCTCAGTTGCTTGGTGACGAGGTCAGCATGGCTGTGGAGACTGCCCGGAATGAACCTAAATCTGGGGACGGTTGGCGTCCCTGGAGTACAGGGCTGCTGTGGGTCGACCCAAGAGTCTCCTCAAGATACCGGCTCACATCTGCTCCCCTTCCCAAGCTGAGCCAAGCACGGTGAGGACCCGGGCATTTGCCCTGCTGAGAACCAAGGCAAAGCGGATGGAGCCTGCAGAACATTCTGAGCGGCCATCCAGAGCCTCCAGCTGGATGGAGGGCAGGTACTGCCCACCCGCTGTGCCCTCAGGACCCATTAGCAAGGACTGGAATCCTCCAGGACCACACCAGATAGGCTGGCTGCAGAGGGGGCCGGGTCCTCATCTCTACCCGGATGTGGGCTGCGAAGGGCGGCCTTTTCCTCTGCAGAATTGGGGTCTAGGCCCCCTCTTGGCAGTGACTGGGAGAAAGGAACTGCTTTTGCTGTAGAGCAGAACCCGTCTTCAGCCTCAGGCACTCCCTGTTTTGATTGGTTTGTCACAAGACAGTGGTCGGTTCTCTAAAGCCTGCAGTCGCTGCTCTGCTGTGCATGTTGATTGGGCCAGACAGCCTTCGCAAGGAGGCTGGGGGTCACGTCCAGAGATGGTTTGATGACGGGTGAAGGTGGGAGGTGAGGGGTGAAAGTGGGTGATGGTGGAATGATGGTGGGGTAATTGTGGGGTGATGAGGTGATGGTGTGATGGGGTGACAGGGTGGTGATGGAATGATGATGGGTGATGATGGGTGATGGTGGGGTGATGATGGGTAGTTATGGGTGAAGATGGTTGATGGTTGGTGATGGGGTGATGATGGGAAATGGTGGAGTGATGAGGTGAAAATGGGGTGATGGTGGGATAATGGGGAGGTAGGATGATAGTAGGGTAATGAATTGATGATGGGATGGTGATGGAGTGATGGTGGGTGATGATGGGTGAAGATGACTGATGAGTTATATTGAGGTGATGGGGTGATGATAGGTCTTGATGGGGTATGGTGAGGAGGATGGGTTGATGAGAAAGTCCCTGCAGGTGCCAGCATTTCTTGAATCTCACTAATCAACCACAGTGCTTTCTACCCCTGAAGGGCCTGAAGGGCCCAAAGGGCGTGAAGCCTGTGCCGCCCCCTCTGCCGGAGTCCATTTGGTGAGCTTTGCAGTGACTGGGGTTGGATTTGGACGCAGCCCATGTCCCATCCCAGCAGTGGGGCCGGCGGGGAGCATGCGTCCTGGGCAGACTCCCTGTCCTCTGGCGCTGGGGCAGGCCTGGCACTGAGGGCTACCGCAGTGCTGTCACCTCACCTTCTTCTGCCTGGAGCTGAGTCGGCCTGGTCCTGTGAGTGCTCAGAGGGAGTGGCGGACCAGCCGGGGGTGGCCATGGGGGTGGTAGAGCCCATGGGAGAGCTGCTGGGTGGCCTGTGGAGGGTGTGGGGTGTCTGAGGGGTTGTCTGCATGCCATGTAATGTCGTGTGCCGTGAGCCCCCCGACGTCCTGCTGCAGAACCCCTCAGTGGCTGCCCTGCTGCAGCAGGTGCCTTGGGGACCTGTTAACTGAAGAGCCTTTTATAAGAGCAGACGGGGCGGGGAGCACAGACCCTTGTAATGGAACATGATTGCCAAGTTCTAACAGAAAATCTTTATTCGTCTTTCCTCAGTGGGCAGATAATAAGTGCTGTACCTTAGATGCAGAGATATGGCCGTGGGGGCCCTTCCTGTGCCTGGTCCTTTCAGGGCTTCCCTTTATCTCTGCTCACAATGGAAGCAGAGGGCAGAGTAGGTGGGCCTTAAACCCTCCAAACTTGGCTGAGCATTTATTTCATATCACCCTGTGCAGGGAAATGGTTGAGTAGGGGTGAGGAGCGAATCCAGGAGCGATGATGTTTAATCCGTCCTCGGTGCGGTTGTCCCCGGGAACAGAGGACTCCCCTCTCTGGGCCTGCCCCGGGGACAGGGCCTGAGTCCTGGGTGGCTGAGTTATGGGGATTGGCGCCTTGCCACCCTGCTGGCGCCTGGACTCCAGGACTCCCCAAGCCTCGGAGACCCCGTCGCCGTCTCGCTCTTGGGTCTTGTATCGTGCGTTTGGGCCATGAATCCAGTTCAAGTCTGAAGCCCCTGGGGCGAGGTCCTGCCACTGTCCAGCCTCCTGTTTCCAAGACACCCACATGTCTGGACCTTTTTGCCCCGCAGGGGGAGGGAAAGGGGTCAGCGTTTGAGGTCGGAATCCCGGTGCCGAGGTTTGGGGAGAAGCTGAACCACCTGAGACCTCTTCTGAGAGGGGCAGGAGGGGCTACCCCAGCTCCCTGGGCCTCTGGCCGGAGGGCACTGTGCGCAGGAAGGACTCTGCTGGGCAGGGCCAGGGACGCCGGGGCTAGGGAGACAGGGTGAGCAGAGGCTCCGTGGGCGCTCTGGGTGTGGCTTCTCCCCCACCCCCATTGGGATCCAGGCTTCAGCTTTGTGGACGTGTCATTTCTGTGCGACATGAAACATCCGTTTAAGGTTGCATATCTTGAGGCTTGGCCAGTACATACCTATGAGTCTCCCCTACAACGAGGGAAAGAGTAGCTGCAGGAGCTCAGGCGGCCCGCGTGCTGCTTCCCAGCCCCCACAGCACTCACTAGCTGCCGTATGCAACCATGGATGAGGTTGCTCTCCTCAGGGCTTCCTATATGTGGGATCACACAGTTCCTATATTTTGTGTCTGACTTCCTCAGTGGAGTTGTTTTAGGGATCTCAGGTATCTGTTGCCGGAATCAGTAGTTCATCCCTTTGATTGCCAAGAGGTGCTCTGCTCTAGAGGGACCACAGTTTGTGTTTTGTTTTACCAGGGGTGGAGGTTTTCATGTTTCCAGCTTTTGACTCTTATGAATAAAGGCATTATAAAGATTTGCAAAAAAGAAAATTGTCAAAATAATACAAATGGACAAATTAAATAAAGTATATTACCAGTATTCCAGAATGTTCCCTTGGGCTTTCCTAAAAAAAAAATCTTCATATTGCCCTCCTTATCAACACACAATAACTAGTCTATTCATTTATATGACCTTGGATCAGTTTTTCTTGTTTTAAACCTTTTTATAAATGACATCATTTAATACACCCTCCTTTGTGTAAGACATTTTAAAACTCTAATGAATGATTGTTTTCAGATTCATCCACATTGTTTAGGTGAATCCTTAGTTCCTGTTTAAAATTTTAATATTATTATGTATAAATACATCATGGATGTTTATCCTTTTCTCTTGGTTGGACACCTGCACATTTACCATTTTTTATTTAGTGTGAAGAAAGCTGGTGTGAATATTATCCTACAACTTTCTATTGGATGATTCTACTTAGTTCCCTTGTGTACATAATGAAGACAGCACTCACAGGATCTGTTTAATTTTATTAGAAACTACTGGACACTTTATGAAATTTTGTAACATTTGTGGCCAAATGATTATCAAATGCATAAAAAATTAGGTTGAGCAAAATCACTATCATTGTGTATTGCCAATGATGATATTCTGAGTTGTATAGTAATATATCATTGTGTTTGGAATTACCTTTCCCTTGAGAATATATGAATTGAACCAGATAATGAGTCAATAATCACTTCTACATTAGTTTAAAAGGCCTTACTTTTCTACAGTATGCTCTCTGACCAATATGGAATGAAATTAAAAATCAATACTATAGAAGTTTTAAATTACTGCATATATTTAAGCAATCTTCAAGTCAAAAAATATCACAATTGATATTCAAAAATATTTTGAATTGAATGATGTGAAAATATAACACATAAAAATTGGTAGAACTTTAAAACGCAGTGCATAGAAAGAAGTTTAAAATTGTACTAGAACTCCTGTTCTAGAACAGGTGGGAGGTCTACAGTGAATGATCATCATTTCTAACTGAAGAAACTGGGAAAAGAAAATGATCCTCCAGTAAGTAGAAGAGTATAAATAAATGATAAGAAAAGAAAAAAGGAAGAAATGTAAAAAGTTTTATTTTCTTTGAAAGATCTACCAGATTATGTTCTACTTAGATACATCAGGAATTAAAGAGGTGAACTCGAACACCAAAATCAGTAATGAAATAGTAGTTTACTGAAAGATAGGCTCCATCTATGAAAATAAATGAAAATTTAAAAATTTAAAAAATTTGTTACAAATGATAAAATTTCATTTTAATGAAATTAGAATTTTCGAAAATTGTCCTCCACATAACCTTAGGTCCTCCCAGTAATGAAAGACTTCTTTGCTAGAATGATTAGTGAAATAAATGAATGTGTTTCACAATTGTATTCTGTAAGAAATATTTCATATTTGAATGTTCACCAAGTAAGTAAATCAATATTTTCTAGATGAGCAATATACAGTGCTGTAAAATCATGCATGGGTGTGAAAAAATTCAATGTTTTTAATTCAATGAATTTAAATTATATTTTCAGTTTATAAACTGCAATTTTTTTTACAAGTAACCACTTGATGATTTTTTTATAGAATTTCAATATTATGAAGAAGTGTTAAGGATTACCTAAATGTGCTAATCAAATACTCCTTCCATTTTTTGGCAATATGTCTCTGTGAGGCTCTCTTTTCTCCAAAGAATGAATGAAGACACAGGTAGAAAATTCCAGCTTTTTCTTAACATGCTAGGTTTAAAGAGATTTTCATAAGTCCAAAACAATGTCTCATTATACCCTGGTTTTAGAAATGAACAAATTTTGGGCAAAATGTGTTAATATATTAATGTACACAGGATTCATTAGGTTTAATAAATTAAATAATTATTCAAACTTGTATCCATTTTAATTTCTAATATGGTAAATATATATGTATATATTTGAATATATGTCACTTAATAGAAGTTTTATTGTGTTTTCATTATTGTTAAGAGTGTAAAGTGTCACAAAAAACAGCAAAAAATTGAGAAGTGATTATATATAAATTCCATTAAATTGTGTTTTCAAAAGTTCAGGAAACCTCAGGTGAAATATTTTTGGCATGTATTTTGCCCACCAGAATCCTCTTTTGAGTTCTCTATTTTCATGGAAATAAAGACACTGTGGTTTTTTAGATGTCTGTTGATCATTATTTATTTATTAGATGCCTGTCCATCATCCAGGGACATTGTTCAGGTTTCCCTTCACAGAGTCAGATGTGATCCATTAATATTTCTGTGATTCACCTCAAATTTTTTAGATATCCTCTTCAAATGTTAGGTTTTCTGAAGCTTAGTCCGGGGTATAAGTGCTTGCCTTGTCTTAGTATATTCTGCCGTTTTGTTTATGTCACATATTTATATATTTTCAACCGTGCTTAGCATGAGTTCTGTGGAAGCCTGTAACAAAGCCTAGAACAAAGTCTTATCCACATCTACCCCAGCGTTGTCAACTCTCATTTTGTTTGTAACTTCTGGGGTGGCGGCTGTCTTAGGTCCCATTGAAAATAAAGCTTCTAAAAATCTTCTCACACGGTGTTTTACAGCCTGGTGCTGCATTCATAAACCCTATCATCTAAGACTGGAAAGAGAGTTTAACATTAACCTAGGCAGAATTTTCAACAGATGTGTTTAGTTCCCAAGCAGGGAATTTACAGATTGAAAAATTCTTAAAAATGAATTCCAAAGAAGTTTAATTTATACTTGATATTTTTTCACAAAATTATCTGGTTTAACTATTTTGTTTGTATATTTTTTGTGTTGGCTACATGTAAGCTAGTGAATTTTATAAACCTGTGTGAAAGTTTTTCATACCCTATAACACTTTTGTTAAATTCATGTGTTCTTCTTAAAATAAATTCCACAATTTAATATATCTTTTAATATTTGAGATAATTTTACAATAAAAATAAAGAATGCCATCAAATGGAGAGTGCCATGTCTTTATAGGAATATCTTCACAGGTGCCTATACCTTTGAGAGAACTTCAAGTTACTGGATGCTGCAATCCTGGAAGAAAATATTGAGTGCTTTGGGTGAGAGAAATCTACTATTTCAATTTCATTTCTTGCATTCACGCTTGTCCTGTGGCTACCTAATAAAATAATAGAACAGTGTCACAACTACGGAATGAGTTAAAGTTAATGTTGGAAAACAAGAAGAGATGCTTCCCTCATTGAATAAATATACTATTAAAACACTGCCTACCGTTCAAATCAGTTATTATTGGGGTGCTTTTGTTCTCTTCCTGAGGTTTTGATGAAAAGATGCATGCTAAGTGCAATTCATTTAAGCTTTCTTCATGATAAATTACAAGGAATCAGTAGAGTGGGGTGAGATGTAGTAATAAATGATATGTGATTTTTCTCTCAGTACACCACATTGCTTATATAATTCGATACACTTTTCCCACCAATAATATTTTCAAACATATCCTGTGAAGATGGAAAGGGTTTTGTCTTCTTTCCTAAACTGTTTGTTCTCTAATCTTTATTGTTTCTTTCCTTTTGCTTGCATTGGGATTAGTTTGCGGTTCTTTCTCTAGTTCCTCCAGGCTTGTAGTTAACTGTTTGATTTTTTGCACTACTTAATTTTTTTTTTCTGAAATTATTTCCAAAGACGTTCTCTATTATAGAAAAATTACATAAAAATTATAGGGGATTCCCCAATACCCCATCACCTTCCCCTCTCACATTTCCCCCTATTAATAACATATTACATGAGTGTGGTATATTTGTTACAATTGAACAAATATTGAAGCATTGGTAATAACCATGGTCTATAATTTATGTCATGGTTTTGCACTGTATAATTTTAAAGGTTGTGACAAAATGTACAATGGCCTATATCCATCATTCCAGTATTATATAGAGCTATTCCAATGCATTAAAAAGCCCTATGTTTCACATATTCTTCCCACCTCCTCCCCTAAGAACATCTGGTAACCACTATCTTTATATCAACAATACAAGTTCTTCTGTTGATACAATAATGTACCTATTTTGTTCCATGGTTGCATTCCCCCTTACATTTGTTCATTCTTCAAATTGAGGATTTTGGGATGGTGATACCTGTTCTGCTTCAGACTGAGACATGGCTTAGATTTTATGGGACAAATGGAAGGAACTCTTTTTCCTTCAGTTGTGGATATTCTGCTTTTTCGGATGGGAGTTGTCTGTCATCATCATTTAGGCAATTGTCCTGTGTGTGTCCAATGAACTGGAGAGTAGGTGTTGGCTGCAACTCTGCTGAGATTCAGGGCTCAACTGGCATATGAACAGACAGAAGATTTAAGGCTCTGGGACATATATCTAATGTTTATAGTACTAATTATAGGTTCAAATAAAATGCGTAGATAACTCATGTATAGGGTAATTATAAATGAGCCTAACTCTCTTACATTGGGGAAATAGGTTATTCCATATTCCAAGGCAATGCCCACTGATGGGGAGTTGATTTCATGGGGTTGTTTGCCTTGCTTAAAGTGTCCAGATGTCTCTAGAGCCCTCAGAAGCACATGTATTTGTGTCTCTTTTCTGTGGCAGGTAGTGAGATCCACCCGAGTTCTGCCTAAATGTAACCTCTGGAATGCCCTCCTGACTTACTTTGAAATCTCATAGCTGTAAAACTCTGATCTATTTAATTATTCCCTCTTTTGGTGAATGTCTTATTTCAAATGCATTGCTCGTTGGCCCTTGGTAATAATCCCTTTGTGCTAGGTACGCTCATCACTGGAGGTAAGGTTGTGAGTTTGTTTGCTGAGATTGACTAAGACAGATGCCACATTTTAATAACAAGAACATTTTCAGGAGGTACCGCTCAGGTAATAGATATTTTTAGGCAAAGTTTAAATTTTATAAGTATAAATTTCATAAGTACAAGCATTAATATAGATGGCTTTACTTTGCTCATCATATGGTGTTTGAATTTCATCCATGTCACATGTGTCAAGACTTCATTCCTTCTTACAGCTAAGTAATATTCCATCATATATATATATATATATATA
>JAQZBX010041316.1:0-22385 GCA_029593785.1 Cabassous unicinctus
CTCCTGCCTAGAAATAGGCACAATTCCTCATGGCCTTTAAGGTCCATTGTAAGGAGCAAGCTCTGTCCTTATACAATGCATATACTTCATTTTCCATTAACTCAATATCTGTAGAAGCTAGTTCTACATTCTCCTATATTAAGCCTTGACACCCAGTTACCAGAAACAATAGTTTTCTAGTTCTTAAAGGGAATAAGGATTAAATAAACCATTGATAACATCTGGAGAATCTCTACTGTTCATAAATATCCAATACTTAATTGGAAGGGAAGGGTCCACTCCAACGAATCTGATACCAAAATTAATATCATGCATATCTCTTGGATTACTTTTCACCAGAAATTGAATACCTATTTTCCATGCTTTCTAAGGTTCAGTAACAAACTCAACCTTACCCAAAACACAGGGTTTTAGTTTCTTTTCCTCTTTCCCCTACAGATGTTAGTCTTGCCCACTTTCATTCTCAGTACTAATTTTGAAGCTAGAACCAACCAATATTTACTCATTCTCCCACTCATCATGGAGATGAATGACACCAGCAAAGTACCAAAGAATCTGACAGGATCATTTGTTTGAGGAATGGCAGTAATTTCAACATTAACTACTATAGATAAAGTACTAAACAGAGTCTGGAGGGAAATGCAGCTAAAAAGGTGTTTGGAAATCAGATTATAAAAAGTGACATGTGTCATGGCAAGGAATTTAAATCTCATTATGTAGAATATAGAATATTATCAGAGGCTTGTAAATGGGATGTAATATTGAGAATAGATTTAAATTGGTGAAATGTAGAACAGGATAAATAATCACCACTTTTTTTTTTAACTCCTAGGAAGCAAAAATAAATCTGAACTGAGGCAGTTGAAAATAGAGAAAAAAAAGGAAACAAAAAGAAAACCCTTTTAAAGGGTAATTAGGAAGCAAAAGTCTTCTTGACATGGGGATAATGAGTTATATGTAAAATAAAATAAAAATATTTTATTACAAAATTTCCTTTAAGTTTCTCGTTAGTGGAATTTTATATACAATTACAAGTATTCATTTTGATCATCCTGGATATAAGTCAAGTAGAAAAATACAACAGACTAAAATATAAGGGAAAACTCAGAAATGTTTTGATTTTGATACAAATTTATAGTCTGTTTCTTTTTAATAAAGTTGCAAAGGCAATTCAATAGAGAAATTTATGTCTGTTTAACAAATGCTGCTGCAGCAATTAAAAGTGCATGTGTTAAAAAATGACCTTATATCCATTGTATGAAGGAAATATGAATGATGAAAGACAAAAGCAAAGTATTGAAGCACTTTATACTACATAGAAAAATTAAGTCAAAATGAATTACAGATCTAAAAGTGAAACCCAATAAAATATAAATTTTCTATAAGAATGTATAGGAGAATATCTTTTAGATCTTGGGTTAGATATGTTCACAAAATCAAATCTATAAGTTAAATAAATTGAATGATATGAAAATTAAGACTTTTTTTTAAAGAAACCTAGGTAATTAAAAAAAGAAAAATCCATAGAACAGACACTTCATCAAAGATATATGGATGGAATATAAGAACATGAAAAGATGTTCAGAATCAGTTATTAAGGAAATGTAAATTAAAACCTCAATGTGATGTCACTACACACATAATAAAATATCTATATTTAAGAAACCTAATGATTCCTAGTGTTAGTGAGAATGGAGAAACACTGAAATTCTCATACACTGCTGATGAGAATGTAATGTTACACAACCACATTGAGAAAAAATTTAGTAATAGAATACTACACAGATAA
Source organism: Cabassous unicinctus (assembly GCA_029593785.1). NCBI lineage: Eukaryota > Metazoa > Chordata > Mammalia > Cingulata > Chlamyphoridae > Cabassous > Cabassous unicinctus. Next base: position 1,790 of record JAQZBX010041316.1, read on the forward strand.
TTCCAGAAAGGTCCTAGGTCCTCAATATTCTCTAATCCAATTATAAATAGTCTCTCTGTTGTAATACATTTTTTGTTTTTTTGTTGCTGGTACACAGGCATGTAATTGATTTTTGTAACTGAATTATGTTGTCAGTCAAGTGCTGCTCTACCTACTATTATTTTTATTAATATCTGTAGATCTTTTGGGTTTTCTGTGTGAATGATCATACCATCTGCAAATAAGATGAGCAGTATTACCTCTTATCCATTCCTTTGTATAAAATTTGTATTGTCTCATTGTGCTGGTTAGGGCCTGCATTAAAATATGGTGGCCACATTTTGTCTCATTATTATTTTTTTTAATTTTAAATAGAATGTTCTAACTCTTTTCCTTCAGATAATGTTTTAAGTAAGATTTTAAATAGTATTTTTAGTAGTAAACAGGATCCTCTATTTTCTTAACATATGAAGAGTTTTCTTTGAAATTATATAGTACATTACATGATTTTTTTACATTATGTAAATAATTGATTTTTCACTTTAAATTTCAAATTTTACAGATAAAATTTTTCAGTTTTCTAGTAATAAACCTAGAACTCCTGGGAAAAAATTAACTTGATACTGGAGCATCAATTATTGTTTATCTACCAGTTCAGAGTAGTTTTGCAAGTCATCAGTATCCACTTTGGGAGTCTATGAGTACCTGCTAAGATGTGCATAAGCGTTACCTCTGGGATGACCTCCCAAATCACTATGAAGTCACTTAACCATATAAACTCATTTGTCCTTATCATTTCCCCCTTTTATTTAAGGTCTTTTTCCAGTTGCATTGCTAGTTGGTGCATGGTAGCAATCCCTCAGTGCCAGGGAGGCTCATCACCGGGTGTCATATCCCATGCTGGGGGGAAGGTAATGCATTCATATGCTGAGTTTGGGTCAGAGAGAGGCCACATTTGAGACACAAAGATGTTCTCAGAAGGCATCCTTTAGGAACCCCATAACAGTAGGCTAAGATTCTATTTCTAAAGCAAAGGCTCCTAAGCCTTGTCATCAATATCAAGAGCCTATCAGTGGATAATCCTCCTTTGCCAGGGACTGACCCCTGCACTTGGGGGACTGCTGCTGCTCCCTTAGAGAATGTGGCAGAGCCCTCCAGGATGGGAATTCAGTATTCTCTAAGTTATTGTGTGAGTTTCCACCCACTGTGACAATGTCCCGTGAACATTTGAACATTTTTTACATACCTTATATGTGTGCTCAGGTGAACTTCCTCCCATGCATCCCCCATTCATGACAACCCACACCAATGATCCTACCCCACCCCAGTGGTAACTCTTCTGTGATCCAAAGCATCTTTAAATATGAGGTCATTACAATAGACATATACAATTAATAGGAAAAAGAAATAATAATTATGTTTAAATATAAAAGATAAACTACAAAAATTTTTTAAAAAAATTAAATTAAAAGATTGGGATAATTATTAAAATATTTTTTTAAATTTATTTTTTACATTTTACCTTTCATCACTACAATATCTGCTGTCCTGTCTGTACCATGGGAACTTCCCCCACTCATTCCCCACCGTCTCACAATTTTTCATTTTGTTCTCAAAAAAGTTTTAGGTCACAGCAAAGTCACAAACAGAATAAAAGAGACTCTCATATACCCAACATCCCCCCCCATTCCTATCCCCCATATTAATACCTTTTTCTATGTAATGGTGCCTTTGTTATAACTGATATACAAATAGTGAAACATAGCTACTAAACATGGTCAATGGTTTTCACTATGGTTTATATTTTAGACCACACACTTTTATAAATTTTGATGATATTTACTATGCCCTGTGTCCAACACTATAAGATCATGCAGAACATTGCCACTTACCACTCAATACCTCCATTTCAATCTATTCTATTCCTCCCTCCCTCTCCCTCAAGTGCCCACAGAAACCCCCTGGCTTGACTTGTTGAATGACAAGATTCATAGTTACATGCAACAAGAGTGGGGTCTTAACACACAGATTTGTCCATCCCTATTAGAACTGCCCTTACTCTCTAGAGACTCCTGGCTGTCTAATTCTGTACAAATGCATCCTCCGAGGATGGGAGTACAAATCCTTCCTGCTCATTATGTGGATCTCCACACACTGATACAACACATTATGACAAAATGATCACTCACAAAATCCCTAGAAGCTCCAGGTGCACCCTGTCCCAAATGCCCCACAATCAGCACCCTAAACAAGTAACCCTTTGTTGTCATATTGCCATAAGAGCTTTCTCAACTTTGTACTTTCAACCACATACCCGCAAATCCCCAGTGTTCCAATAGTCCCTCTCCTAACTCTCCCCCCAATACACTGGGCCTTCTAAACTACCCTTCCCAATCTACCCACTTGTCAACCCTGTACCACCCGACCCAATAATATCACTACCATCCTCTCTTATCCCTTCAATATGCAATTACACTTTTTCACCTTACCATAGATTATGTCCATATGGGTGATGGCTCACATCGTTTTCCTCTCTTTTTATTTCTTGTAAACCTATCTTATAGAAAATAGCTCTCTGAGTCTGCTTAATTTCCTTAATTCATCAGTGAGGTCATGCACTGTTCATCCTTCAATGCCTGGCTTGCTTCACTCAACATAAGGTCCTCAAGATTCATCCATTTTATGCCAGGGATTCGCACTTTGTTCCTTCATACAGCTGAATAATATTCCATTGTATGTAGATACCACATTTTGTTTATCCATTCATCTGTTGATGGGCACTTGGGTTGATTCCAAATTTTGACAATAATGAATAATGCCGCTAAGTTCATCAGTGTGCATATATCTGTTTGAGTCTTTGCTTTGAATTCTTCTGTGTATATACCCAGCAGTGGAATTAGTGGATCATATGGAAGTTCTATAGCTAGTTTTTTGAGGAACCGCCAAGCTGTTCTCCACAATAGCTAGATCATTCCACATTCTGACCAGCAGTGGATGAGGATTCCCATTCCATGACATCCTTTCCAAAACTTAGAGTCTGCTGTTTCTTTAATAACCACCATTCTAATGGGTGTAAAATGGCATGTCATTGTAGTTTTGGTTTGCATTTCCCTAATAGCCAGTGATGTTGAGCACCTTTTTTGTGTGTGCTTTTAGGACATTTGTATTTCTTTCTTGGAGTAGTGTCTTTTCAGGACACTTGCCCATTTTTTAATTGGGTTGTTTTTTTTTAATTTTCAAGGTGTAGGATTTCTTTATATATGCAGGATATTAAGCTCCTATTAGATATGTGGTTGCCAAAAATTTTCTCCCATTGCACAGACTGCCTTTTCACTTTCTTGATAATGTCCTTTGAGGTGCAAAAGTTTTTAGTTTTCAAGACATCCCATTAATCCATTTTTCTTTGCTGCTCATTATTTGGGTGTGAAGTTCATGAAACCATTTCGTATTACAAGATCCTGTAAATGCTTCCCTACATTATTTTCCAAGTTCTTTATGGTCTTGCCTCTTATATTTAGATCTTTCATCATCTTTAATTGTTTTTTTGTTTAAGGTGTGAGATGGTGTTCCTTTCTCATTCTTTTGTACATGGATATCCACTTCTCCAGGAGCCATTTGTTGAAGAAGCCACTCTCTCCCAACTGATTGGGCTTGGTGGCCTTGTCAAATATCAGATGACTGTATATGTGAGGATCTATATCAGAACTCTCAGTTTGGTTCCATTGGTCATTATGTTTATTCTTGTGCCAATACCATGCAGTTTTGATGACTGTAACATTGTAGTATGTTTTGAAGTCAGATAGTGTGATATATCCAATTTTATTTTTCTTTTAGAATATGTCCTTGGTGATTTGAGGCCTGTTACCCTTCCAAATAATTTTTTTAGTTAGTTTTTCCAATTCATGAAAACATTCTGTAGATTTTTATTGGGATAGCATAAATCTGTAGATAAGTATAGGTAGGATAGATATATTAATGATGCTTAATCTTCCTATCCATGAACAGGGAATATTCTTCCATTTGTTTAATTCTTCTTTGATTTCCTTTGTCAGTGTTGTGTAGTTTTCAACAAAGAAGTCTTTTACATCTTTAGTTAAATTTATTCCTAGGTATTTTATTCTTTTAGTTACTATTGAAAATGGTATTTTTTTCTTGATTTCCTCCTCAGATTGCTCATTATAAGTGTACAGAAATGATGCTGAATTTTGAGTTTTAATCTTATAGCCTGTGACTTTACTGAACTCATTTATAAGTTCTAGAAACTGTCTTGTAGATTTCTCAGGGCTTTATATGTATAGAAGCATTACATCTGCAAATAGTGAAATTTTTACTTCTTCCTTCCCAATTTGAATGCATTTTATATCTTTTTCTTGCCTCAGTGCTCCAGCAAGTACTTCTAAGACAATGTTAAATAGGAGCGGTGATAGTGGGCTTCTTTATCTTGTTCCCAATATTAGCGGGAAATCTTTGAGGCTTTCACCATTGAAGATGATGTTAGCTGTGGGTTTTCCATACATAGCCTTTATCATGTTTAGAAAGTTTCCTTCAATTCCTTTCTTTTAGTGTGTTTTTATCAGGAAAGTGTGCTGTATTATGTCAAATGCTTTTTCTGCATCTATAGTGAAGATCATGTGATTTTTTTCTTTCAGTTTATGTGGTATATTGCATTGATTTTCTTATGTTGAACCATCCCTGCATACCTGGGATTAAACCCACTTGGTCATGGTGTATAATTTGTTTGATATGTTGTTGAATGCAATTAACAAGTATTTTGGTAAGGATTTTAGCATCTAGGGTCATTAGAGAGATTGGTCTGTAATTTTTCCTTTCTTGTGGCATCTTTGTTTGGCTTTGGTATTAGGGTAATGTTGTCATCATAGAATGAGTTAGGCAATATTCCTTCTACTTGTATTTTTTGGAAGACCTTAAGCAGGATTGGTGTTAGCTCTTTCCAGAATGTTTGGTAGAATTCATTGGTGAAGCCATCTTTTCCTGGGCTCTTCTTAGTTGGGTGGTTTTTGATGACTGAGTATATCTCTTTCTTTACTTGTAATTGGACTGTTGAGTTCATCAATTTCTTCTTTCATCAGTGTAGGCTGCTTGTGGTCTTCTAGTAATTTGCCCATTTCCTCTAAATTATCGTTGTTGGCATATAACTTTTAAAAGTATCCTCTTATGATATTCTTTTTCTGTGGGGTCAGTTGTGATATCCTCTTCCTCATTTCTTATTTTATGTATTTGCATGTGCTCTCTTTTTTTTGTTTGTTTGTTTGTTTGGCTGAGAGTTTGTCAATTTTATTGCTCTTCTCAAAGAACCAGCTTTTGTCTTTGTTTGCTTTTTGTAGTGTTTTCTAATTTTACATTTTGTTTAATTCTGCTCTAATCTTTGTTGTTTCCTTCTTTCTGCTTCTTTGGGGTTAGCTTGTTTTTGTTTTTCCAATTCCTCCAGGTGTAGAGTTAGGTCTTCAATTGTAGCTCTTCCTTCTTTTTTGTATATGCATTTATGGCTATGAATTTCCCTCTCAGTACAGCTTTTGCTGCATCCCATAGGTTTTGATAACTTGTCATTTTCATTCATTTCAAGGTAGTTACTGATTTCTTTTGAAATTTCTTCCTTGACCCACTGTTTGTCTAAAAATGTGTTGTTTAACTTCCATATATTTGTGCCTAATCTGGTTCTCTTGCCCTTAGTGACTTCCAATTTTATTTCTTTTAGTCAGAGAAATTACTTTGTATAATCTCAATCTTTCTGAATTCATGAAGAGTTATTCTGTGGCCTAGCATGTGGGCTATCTTGGATTATGATCCATGTGCACTCAAGAAGAATGTATATCCCACTGTATTGGGGTGTATATTCTGTATATGTCTATTAGTTCCAGATCCTTCAATGTATTATTCAGATTCTTTGTTTCTCTATTGATTCTCTGTCAAGATATTCTGTCTAATGGTGATAGTGGTGTATTAAAGTACCCCACTATAATTGTAGAGGTCATCATTTTATCTTGATGTGTTTATTCATTTGATTAGCTTCTCTCTTTACTCTAGGGTTTTATTTAATTGCTGTTTTTTCATGTGTAAGTTTTCTCTTTGGCACTTTGTTCTTCTTATTCTATTTCATTTCTGTTGTCTATGTTCCCTTGGAGGAAAAAAATAGGGTCAGAAATAGTGAAAGAGGTAAGGATAGTAAAAAGATAATAGTAATAATAATAGTTATTATTAGAAGAAGAACCATTTAAGACCTTGAAAAAATTTAACTCTTGTAAGCAGTGTAGAGTAATAGGAATAGAAAAGTGGTGTACCAATAATGAAATGGAAAACCATATACAGAAAAATATATAGACTGAATTAAAAGGCAAGTATGATGAGGAGAGAGGGAAAGAGAAAAGAAAAAAAGTTAAAAGAAAGAGAGCAGAATAGATGAGGAAGATATAAAAACCAGAAAGTTTGGGGACTAAGCAAAGACAGGTGGAATGTAAGAACAACAACAGAAAGCAGAAGATAGACTACTGAAGGAAGGAAAAGAGATAGCCTTGGTATATGAAATCAGTATATACAGAAAAGGAGAAATCAAGGAAGAGGAAAAACAGTAACCAAGAATCAAGCCAGCAACACCTTGAGGAATTTATTCCCTTCATCTTGCTCCCTCCAGGTTGATGCCCTGAGGCCTCCTACTCTGTAGGTTCCAAAAACAGCTCACTAGGGTAGGATCTTGCCCCCACCCAGCTGTTTTATGTGAGAGAGAACTGCCTACGTTCCTTTGAATGAAAAAAAAATTGGAACCGGATAAAACGAAAGAGATAGGAAGGCAAAAGGAATTATAGTAATGGAATTAGCAAAAGGCAGGAGAGCAAATGTACAAGATCTAAGAAATTGAAAAATTAAGCCGAGTAAGAAGCACTGAGGAATAAGATTAGGAAAGTGGAATTGAAACAATGAAACAAGAAACAGAATAGAAAAATAAATATATAGAATTAATTAAATGCTGGAATGGTGTAAAGAAAGGAAAAGAAAACAGAGAAGAGAGAAAGAAAAAAGAGAAGAAAGGAGAGAGGGATAAATACAAACCAGAAAAATTGGAGAACAAATAAAGAAGTGGAATGAAAGAACAACTATGGAAAACAAAAGGTATAAAGATGAAGGAGTGAAGAGAAGTAGCACTGGTAGATTAGATCAGTAACCAAAAGAATAAAAGAAAGAAAAAGCAGAAGTAAACAAGGAGAGAAATAAACTGAGGGGCTGTAAACAAGCAAGAAACAAGACAGAAGCAAATTGTGGGGTTTTTTTAAGACGATAGAAGAAAAAAATAATAATAAACATGGCAAAACAGCCTTCTTTCTTAGACCCCTAAGGATCTTCTCAGGCTGCCATTTTTCCTCAATCACTCACCCTGCAGCCTGACTTCTGCAAGCTTTGAACTGGGTTTTAGTGAGTAAAGTAAGGGAACTAAAAGAAAATGAACTTTTTTGAAAAAAATAAGAGATCAAGTTAAAACTAATACAAAGAAAATGTCTATATGTTCCCTGTCATAAAGTTTCAGCTGGCTGTTCATAACCTGGTGGATCTCTTCTCAAGGAATATTTAGGAATCAAACTAGGGACCTTAAATGTAATAGGCAGGAATTCTCCCACTGAGCTATTCTGCTTCCTTGGGTTAATTAGCCTTTCAGAAGGCTATCAGCCCCTGTTCCATAGGGCAGGTTAGCTCTCCTGAAGTCAGCTGGAGTGGTGCTGATCACAGCCTGTCTCTGACCTCTCTCTGACCTAATTTCTCTCTTTACCTAGGTGGCTGTGTGTGACTGCCAGCCTGGGGTGATCCCTCTCTCCTCCCCTGGTCTAGTCCGGTTCCCTTCAGGTATTCAAGGGGGCTAAACGCACTGCAAAAAAAAAAGTTCTCCTCTCTCTTCCAGACCCCTCTTCCTTGCAGGGACTCTGCTGTCACATACCTGTTGGGAGAAGGGGGCTGGGTCTCTACCTAATCTGTCCACCCTGAGGGCTGGGTATGTGTGTCCCTTCCAGTCACTGAGGAAAGCAACCCCCAATAACACCTGGCTTTCCTATCTGTCCAGTACCCTCTTAGATGACTCAGAGCACTTCCCATGGAGGTAGGTGTCTGCTCTACTCTCAGTTAGATACAATTCACCTGGAGTTTTATCCTTGCTTAATATCTCAGGGGTAGGGGAGCGGAGCTCTTCCCAGCAGCCAGGAGGTTTAATAACTCACAAGTACTTGTTTTGGCTTCTTTGTATCTCTGACCCTTGATCTTCTGGGAGTTGGTAAGCAGTGTCCTGGTATGCTGTGCCCCAAAGCAGGTCCCCATGGCAGCCTCTTTTTTTTTTTTTAATCATTTTAGTGAGACCTATGATTTATGTGTGTAACCCATTGACCATGTTCCCACAATCCCCTATAATAGTATTTTAGGTCCTCTCATATCAGTGACAAGTCAGAAGTTATATTAAACAAGCATAAATATGTCTGAGTAATCCTTTTTCCATAGTGCACAGTTCCTATGAAAACTGATCCCTTTCTCAAGCTTTACTTTCTCCTAGGAAGTTCACATATCTTCGTGTCATTTGCAGTAACCCATTATCCTGTCTGAGTTCCAAGGGGATGGCTGTCTATATCTGCCTCAGAATACTGAATCTCAGGTATCTATTCAATATATTTCCAATTTCCAGAATTAAATTCTGCCTATCACCCAAGTCTAACAAACTCAAGATCTATTCCAAAAAAATGTTCTCCCATTTCACACAGTTCATATTAGTGAAGTCCTACAAATGAATTTGGCTTGTTGACTAATACCTCTCAAATTAGATGCTTTACTTGTTTTAAGCAGAGATTGGACTATGTTTATTGATCTAGAGGTAATTAGGGGTGTTGCCATTTGATTTTGTGAGTCTAAGAGGTACCTGTTTCAGGTGAAGTCATTGTGTGTTCTCCAGTCATTGTGATGCTATTTTTCTGGAGCAAGGAAAGGAGACTGATTCTTCTAGCCCAAAGATTCAGATAATTTGAACATTCAAGATCTGAAGATTTCTTTCTCCTCTCAAGTATAAACTCTTCAAAATGATTATGAAGTTTTCATTTGTAGGCTGCACAGGGTTTATTAAGGAGCTTCATTCCTAAGTTAGCTTGGAAATTAAACTTCACACCTCAGTCTCAAAAGGAGATAATTTTCTCATACTTGTGAAGACAGATATTCTGGAGTGTTCAGTTGGAGCTGAACATGTCAGGATCCCCTTACTGTAATGCATTGCTCCCACACTGTACCTAAAATAAGTGCTTGGGGATTGTGTCATGCTCTTTGTGAACTGGAACATGAACTTCTGTAACACCATGGGTCCCTTAAATTGACCTCTACCAGTCATTGGTAAGATACAAAAGAGAGGAAAACCTAAGTAAGGGACAGAACAAAAAAGATGAAGGACTGTAAGAAAACTGAGAAGTATAAGGCATGTTGTATGATGACCACCAACTCTACCCTTATCAACCCATCTCTTCTGGACACATTTCAGATTTACCAAGTAAGTAATAACCTAGAATATGCAGACTCTATCCTTGAAATCCAATGATATAGACTGATGTCTGTCATTTTAGTCACTGGTAAAGGAAAGGCTTTTTCTTTCCTTTTAATCCCTGAACAAAAGTGTTCCCTTCTCTCTCCCTTTTCTTTTTAAGATCTCAAAAACAGAGTTACTTACTGAAAAAAAAACAGTCAAATGCAATATTTAAAATGTTAGAAAAATCAATAATATATTTTGGGGTTGAAAGTCTATTACCACTAAAATATAATCTTGAAGATAGTCTCACTCTACTTTCTTCCCTCCATGTTTTGCCCATTTTGCAACTTATTTTTATTTCCTAGAATCCCTACATTCTTTTCAAAGTAGATGTGCAGTTAACAGGACAGGCAAACAAAAGAGTCAAGAGGAAGTTTAAGAAAGATGGAAGAAAAAACAGGTGAGATAAATGATCCACTTCATTCCTCAAAACTTCAGCCTTATGTGAACAGATGATGTCTTCTTTTTTCTAAAGTGTAGAAATATTTTCATAACAAAAATGTTTGCTTTGTTGCCCTTCATTTTTAAAGCTTTTTATAGAACACAAAAAATAAGCATTGCTAATTCATTTAATTGCCTTCTTTTCTCATGAAAATGTTATTAATGTGGCAATAATAAAATTAATGTGATTAAAAGAAGTGGCTTGGAGAATGGGCTTATAAGGTAAAACAGTCACACTCAGCTGCAATTCTTGACTATGTGCATATGCATGCATGTTAAGATAACAAATGGGACTTTTTCTTCCCCTTTCTCCTGGTATTATTTCAAAGGCCATCTGGTATACATATAAAAGTCTACTCCACATTCCTGTTTAGCATATTGTCAGCAACTGGGAACAACTACCTCACTCTCCTGGCTACAAAAGAGACCCATTCAGGATGCAGTGGCCACTGGAGGTTCTGAGAAGGAGAGGGAGAAATATGTGTAATATGGAGGCATTTTTTTTTAAGCAGCAACTTAAAAACATGTATTATACATCAGACACTAGACCATATATTTTATAATCAAAATATTAATCACTGCAAAAAGCAAATGAGTGGGCACGTTTACACATAAGGAAATGAATTAGATGAAATAAAGACTCACAGATGTAACTGATTGTCAAAAGTCATGTGATAAAGTAAATGGCAAAGTCAGGAATTTAACTGAGATCTAACACCAGAGGTATAATGCATCCATTCAAGGTGCTGCTTTCTGTCCTCTTTTCTTTATTTGCAAGATGCACTTAGCATATGCTGAGTACTGTGGCAAATGCAAATGGATAACATCAAGTTTTTTTATAGGAGAAGAGTGCAATTGCTGGAACCAGGGGGTGTGGTATCATTAATATGGACTAGGGGCAATATATAAACAGCTGTCACTGATTAAGTAAATTCTTAATTCAACTAAGTACTTTCTCTAAGATAAATGTTAGATGTGCATCCAACCCTGCAAGTGCTCCTGGATATTTATAATCCTTATTTGTAGATGAGTAAATTGAGGCTCAGAACTGTTGAAGTGTTAGCCAAAGATCATATATGTAGTCAAAAGCAGTGCTGGGATGCAAACCTAAGCTGGGGGTGTTCCCTGATCTTTTTTTTCTTTTTATATGTATTTTAAAAGATGCTTAGATTACATGTTACACAAAAATTACAGGGATTCCCATGTTCCCCACCTCCCAACTTCTGATAACATCCCATATAAATATCTTTCATTAGTGTGGCACATCACCTGCAATGGATATACACATCCTGGGGCTTTGCCACTAAGCATGGACCATAGTTCACATTGTAGATCACACTCTCTCCCATAGAGTTCTGCATAATATATGTTGATGTAAAATGGCCAATATCTGTCATATTGTCACTCAGGATAATTCCCAAGTCCTGAAAAAACCCCTGAATTACAACTGCTTTTCCCTTCCCTGCCCCAAAAGCATCCATGGCCACTGGCTCCACCTCACTGTTATAATTTCTTCAATTGCTTGAATCACAATATGTCTACAAGGGAATAACATTAAGTCCACTCTAGTCCATAGCTCTTCCCCCAAACCTGAGGAGTCTGGGATGGTGATGTCCACTACACCCCCAAGTGAGAGGGGGCTTATATCCCATGCATATGGTGGATGGGATTATCCTGCCTGCAGCTGCAGGCTCTCTCCATTCCCTGGGATGGCCGTTGTCCACCATCGTCTCCTCACCAGGTGACTTGGCTGAGTCCATTGAGCTGTAGAGTAGGAGTTGCAGCTCCACTGAGATTCCATGCACAGCTCACACATAGGCAGGCCAGAGGCTCCAGTCTCTGGAAGTACACCTACAAACTCCAGCCTCACATATAGCTTTGAATAGAAGGAACTGATGGACCATGTGCAGGGAGGACTTATTTGAGTCCAACTCTGTCACTCTCAGGAGCACAATTCCAAAGTAGAGCTCACTGATAAGGCATCAATCTCTGGAGCTATCCCCCTTTATGTAGGACCTGGGTGTCTCCAGAGTCCTCAGGAGACCTTCTGGGTGGGGTGAAATCCACTTTGGTGTTCTATGAGATCCTACAGAGGTGTGCGTAAGCGTTACCTCTGGGATGACCTCCTGACCCTCTTTGAAGTCTCTTAGCCACATGAACTCATTTCTCTTTATCTTTTCCCCCTTTTATTCAAGGTCTTTTTCCAGTCATATTGCCAGTTGGCACTTGGTATTAATCCCTTATTGCCAGGGAGGCTCATCCCCAGGAGTCAAGTACCACACTGGGAGGAATGTAATACATTCATATGCTGAGTTTGGCTTAGAAAGAACCCACATTTGAGAAACCAGGAGGCTCTCACGTGGCAATCCTTAGGCACCCCATAACAGTAGGCTAAGTTTCAATTACCAAAGCAAAGACACGTAGGGCTAGTCATCAATAACAAGAACGCATCAGTGGACCATCCTCCTTTGCCAGACACTGCTCCTGCACTTGGGGAACTCTTGCTGCTCCTTTGGAGAATGTGGTAGAGCACTCCAGGCTGGGAATTCAGTAATCCCTCATTTATTGAGTGATTGTATACCTACTGTGACCATGCTCCATTCCCTGATGATTTGAACAAATTTATATATCTTTCATGTATATTCATGTGAACTTCCTCCCATGATACCCTCATCCAAGACACCCCCCACCAATGATCCTTTCCTGCCTGCTCTGTAACCCTTCTGTGATCCAATCCTTCCTTGAAGATGAAGCCCATATAATAGCCAAATACAATTAACAGGAAAATGAGATAATAAAGCTAAGTTTAAATATGAGATAAAATACATGGAAACTTAAAAAAAAACACTAGAAATAAAATTAAAGGGCTGGGATATTTAAAAAATGGGAAAAAAAAAACAAAAAAATTTAGAAATAAAATATAAATAAATAAATAATAATAAATAAATAACTTTAAAAAAGGTTTACATTTTTCCTTTTATCACTGCATTATCGGGTGCCCAGTCTATACTGTGGCACCTGCCCCTTCTCATTGCCCAGTGTCTCCCGAATTTTCTTTGAGTTCTCAAAGAAGTTTTAGGTCACAGCAAAATCACACACAGTATATTAGACACTCCCATATACCAAAACTCCATCCCCTTTCCTCACCCAATATTAAAACTTTTTTATGTGGATGGTAGCATTGTTATAAATGTTATAGAGATAGTGAAGCATAGCTACTAAACATTGTCAGTGTTTTACAGGATAGTTTACAATTTAGACTGTACAGTTTAATAATTTTGATGATATTTACCAAGTCCTCTGTCCATTACTGTGAGGTAATGAGAGACATTTCCCATGACCACTAAATATCCCCTATTTGATCTTTTCTGTTCCTTCCACTACATCCCCCTGGGGCTCATGACACTCCCCTGTCTTGACTCATTGGATGGCAAGATTCATAGATACATGCAACAAGAGGTCTTGACATGTTGATTATCAACTACAATTTATCACTTTACCATAGATTATGTCCCTGTGGGTGATGGCTCACAACCTTCTCTCCTCTTTCACTCCCTTGTTAACCTATCTTTCAGACAAAGATTCTCAGAAACTGCTCACTTTCCACAATTCAAATCAGTGAGGTCATATACTGCTCTTCCTTCAATGCCTGGCTGCTTCACTCAACATAAGATCTTCAAGATTCATCCATGTTATTCTGTGTGTTAGCACTTTATTCCTTCTTACAGCTGAGTAATATTCCATTGTATCTATGTACCACATTCTGTTTATGCATTCATCTGTTGATGGGCACTGGGGAGATTCCAACTTTTGGCAATAATGAACAATGCTGATATAAACATTGGTGTGCATATATATGTTCGTGTCTTTGTTTTCAATTTTTCTGGGTATATAACCAGCAGTGGAATTGCTGGATCATACGGAAGATCTATTATTAGTTTTCTGAGGAACCGCCAAACTCTCCTCCACAGTGGCTGGACCATTCCACAATCCCACCAGCAGTGGATTAGGATTCCTATTCCTCCACATCCACTCCAACACTTATAGTCTGCTGTTTTTTTAATAGTTGCCATTCTGATGGGTGTAAGATGGTATCTCATTGTAGTTTCGATTTGCATTTCCCTAATAGCTAGTGATGTCAAGCATTTTTTCATGTGCTGTTTAGCCATTTGAATTTCTTCCCTGGAGAATTGTCTTTTCAGGTCACTTGCTCAGCTTTTAAATGGGTTGTCTTTTTATTTTTGAGGTGTAGGATTTCTTTATATATGCAGGATATTAGACTCCAATCAGATGTATGGTTGCCAGATATTTTCTCCCATTGGGTAGGCTGCCTTCTAATTTTCTTAATAATGTCCTTTGAGGTGAAGAAGTTTTTAATTTAGAGGAGATCCAATTTTTCTATATTTTCTTTTGCTGCTCTTGCTTTGGATGTGAAGTTCATGAAAACATTTCCTATTGTAAGGTCTTTTAGATGCTCCCTTCATTATTTTCCATGGTCTTTATGGTTTTGTCTCTTATATTTAGATCTTTGATCCATCTTGAGTTGATTTTTGTATAATGTGTGAGATGATATTCCTGTCGCATTCTTTTTGATATGGATATCCAGTTCTCAAAACACCACTTGTTGAAGAGGCCATTCTTTCCTAAAATAATGGGTTTGGTGGCCTTGTCAAATATCAGATGACTGTATATATGAGGATCTATATCAGCACTCTCAATTCGGTTCCAATGGTAAATATGTCTATCCTTGTGCCAATACCATGCAGTTTTGAACACTGTAGTTTTGCAGTATGTTTGAAAGTGAGGTAATGTGATATCTCCAACTTCATTTTTCTTTTTCAATATAACTTTGGCAATTCGGGGCCTCTTACCTTTCCAAATATATTTTGTAGTTAGTTTTTCCAGTTCCTTAAAAAATACAGTGTTGATTTTTATTGGGATTACATTAAATCTGTAGATTAGTTTGGGTAGGATAGACATCTTGATGAAGTTTAATCTTCCTATCCAGGAACAGGGAATATTCTTCCATTTATTGAAGTCTTCTTTATTTTCCTTTAACAGTGTTGTGTAGTTTTCTGTATATAAGTCCTTTACATCTTTAGTTAAATTTATTCGTAGGTATTTGATTCTTTTAGTTACTATTGTAAATGGTATTTTTTTCTTGATTTCCTCCTCAGATTGCTCATAATTGGTGTACAGAAATGCTACTGATTTTTGAGCATTGATCTTACAGCCTGCGAAAATAATGAACTCCTTTATAAGTTGTAGAAGCTTTGTTGCTGATTTATCAGGGCTTTCTATGAATAGGACCATGTTGTCAGCAAATAATGAAATTTTTACTTATTCTTTTCCAATTTGGATATCTTTTATATCTTCTTTCCTCAGTGCTCAGGCAAGTATTTCTAACACAATGTTAAATAGGAGTGGTGATTGGGCATCCTTCTCTTGTCCCCGATCTCAGAGGGAAGGCTTTTAGAATTTCACCATTGAAGATAATGTTAGCTTTGGGTTTTTCATATATACCCTTTATTATATTCAGAAAGTTTCCTTCTATTCCTATCTTTTGCAGTGTTTTTATCAGGAAAGAGTACTGTATTTTTCGAATGCTATTTCTGCATCTCTCGAGATGATCATGTGATTTTTTTCTTTCAATCTGTTGATGGGGTGTATTACATTGATTAATTTTCTTATATTGAACCATCCTTGCATACCCGGGATGAAACCCATTTGGTCATGGTGTATAATCCTTTTGATATGTTGTTGAATGTGATTAAGAAGATTTGTTTGAGGATTTTAGCATCTAGGTTGATTAGAGAAATTGGTCTATAATTTTCCTTTCTTGTGGTATGTTTGTTTGGTTTTGGTATTAGGGTAATGTTGACATCATAGAATGAGTTAGGCAATATTCCTATTTTTTGGAAGAGCTTAAGCAGAATTGGTGTTAGCTCTTTCTCGAATGTTTGGTAGAATTCAGCTGTGAAGCTATCTGGTGCTGGGCTTTTCTTAGTTGGGAGGTTTTTGATGACTGAGGCTATCTCTTTACTTGTAATTGGACTGTTGAGTTCATCAATTTCTTCTTTCATCAATGTAGGCTGATTGTGAGTTTCTAGAAACTTGTCCATTTCCTCTAAATTATCATTCTTGTTGGCATATAATTTTTCAAGATATCGTCTTATGATACTCTATTTCTGTGGGTTCAGTAGTGATATGCCCTTGCTCATTCCTTATTTTGTTTATTTGCATCTGTTCTCCCTTTTTCTTTGTTAGTCTGGCTAAGGGTTTGTCAATTTTATAGATCTTCTCGAAGAACCAGCTTTTGGTTTTGTTTATTTTTTCTAGTGCTTTCTTATTCTCTCTTTAATTTAGTTCTGCTCTATCCTTTGTAATTTCCATCTTTCTTCTTCCTTTAGGTTTAGTTTGTTGTTGTTTTTCCAATTCCTCCAAGTGTGCAGTTAGGTCTTCATTTTAGCTCTTTCTGCTTTTTTAATATATGTATTTATGGCTATGAACTTCCCTTTCTGGACAGCTTTCATTGCATCCCATATGTTTTGATATGTTTTGATGTTATTTTCATTAGTTTCAAGATAGTTAATGGTTTCTTTTGAGATTTCTTTCTTGACCCACTGTTTATCTAACAGTGTGTTGTTTAACTTCCATATCTTTGTTTCTAATCTGTTTCTCTGGCCCTTACTGATTTCCAATTTCATTCCATTGTGATCAGAGAAATTACTTTGTATAATGTCAATCATTTTGAATTCAATAAGTGTTATTCTGTGGCCTAGCATGTGGCTTATCTTGTAATATGATCCATGTGCATTCGAGAAGAATGTAAATCCTGCTGTATTTGGGTGTAGTGCTCTGTGTATGTCTATTAAGTCCAGGTCCTCTAATGCATTGTTCAGAGTCTTTGCTTCTTTATTAATTCTCTGTCTAGGTGTTTTGTCTAATGTTGATAATGGTGTATTAATGATCCCCACTATAATTGTAGAGGCATTTATTTCTCCACTTAATTTTTACAGAGTTTTCCTCATGTATTTTAAGGCGTCCTAGTTAGGTGCATAAATGTTTAGGTTTGTTCCCTCTTCTTGAGAGATTATGCCTTTTACTAATATATAGTGTCCAGCTTTGTCTCTTACAATAGTTTTGCATTTAAAGTCTATTTTGTCTGATATTAGAATAGCGACTCCTGCCCTTTTTTTGCTTTTGTTAAATTGTAAAATTGTAGTCCAGCCATTCACTTTCAGCCTCCTTGAATCCCTGGGTCTAAGATGGGTTTATTGTAGACAGCATATAGATGGATTATATTTCCTTATCATTCTGCTTATTTGCATCTCTTGAGTGGTTAATTTAATCCACTAACATTCAGTGGTAATCCTCACAATGAATTTCTTACTTCAGCCATATATTCTTTGGGTTAATGTATTTCACATGTTGGTTTGTTTCTGTTTTTTATTTTTTAATTGTTTTTAAACTCTCCTCCAACTATCTCTCCCTTGTTTTTTCCTTTCAACTTGTAGAACTTCCCTTAGTATTTCTTGAAGTACAGGTTTCTTAATGGCATACTCTCTTAATTTCTGTTTATCTGTGAAGATTTTAAACTCTCCATCATTTTTGAATGCCAGATTTGCTGGATAGAGAATTCGTGGCTGGAAGTTTTTTTTCTTTTAGTACTTTAACTATGTCATACCACTGTCTTCTTGCCTCCATGATTTCCGATGACAAATCAGCCCTTAATCTGATTGTGCTTCCCTTGTATGTGATGCTTCTCTTTTCTCTTGCTGCCTTGAGTATTTTCTCTTTGTTTTGAGCATTGGACATTTTGACAACTATATGTCTTGAGTTGGCGTATTGGGATTTATACTCTTTGGGGTGCACTGTGCTTCCTGGATCTGTACATCCATCTCTCTCAATAGGATTGGGAAGTTTTCAGCTATTATTTCCTTCAACACTCCTTCTGTTCCTTTTCCCTTCTCTTTTCCTTCTGGGATGTCCATAATGTATATGTGTGCATTTTGCATTTTTGGTTAAATCCTTGAGTTCCTGCTGGATTTTTTCTATTTTTTTCTATCTTTTCTACTATCTGTTTGATTTCTGGTGTATTGTCTTCCACATCACTAATTCTTTCTTCTGCCTTTTCAAATCTGCTGTCATGTGAAACCAGCATCTTTTTGATTTCTTGTATTATGCCATTGATCATGATCAAATCCGTTACCTATTCATGTATGTTTACAATTTCTTCAGTATGTTCTCCCAGGGTCTTCTTAATATCATTAATCTCTTCCTTCACTTCATTAAGTTGGTCCATTTTATTTCCTTAGAAAGCTTTGATTAGTTGTTCGATGTTCTGCATCTCTTCCTTATTTTTAGTTTGTTCATTGGACTGGTCCATGTTTTCCTGTTTCTAAATGTGGTTTGTAATTTTTTGTTGCCCTCTAGTCCTCATTTTATCTTAATGCATTTATTATGATGATTTGCTTCTCTCTCTGCTCTAGAGTTTTATTTATCTGGTGCTTCTGTTTCTCTTTGACACTTTTTCTTTTTCTTTTATTTCCTTGTTTCTTTCTATGTTCCCTTGAAGGCAAATGATTAGGGCCAGAGGAATTGTAAGATGTGAGAAAGGAAGAAGGATAATAGTAATATTGATAAAAGTTAGAAAAGGGGCCATTTAAGACTTAGTAAAATGAATATTTAGCTCATGTAGGCATAGTAGAGTAATAGGAACAAAAAGTGGAGTACCTACAATGGACTTGGAAACCAAATAGAGTAATAAATATATAATGATTTAGAAGGCTAGAAGATGAGGAGGGAGAGAAAGAGTAAAGAAAGGGCTGAAAGGAAAATGTTAATGTTAATAAAAAAAAGAAGAAAATAGAATAAAAGTGATAGAAATTGACACCCTTAAGTTGTGGGCTAATGAAAAAACGTGGTATGTAAGGACCACAACAGAAAGCAGGATGTAGAAAGTTTAAGGAAGGATAAGAGATAGCTTGGGGGACAAAATTAATATAGACAGAAAATGGGAAATCCCGGA
The DNA here is from genome assembly GCA_029593785.1 of Cabassous unicinctus. NCBI lineage: Eukaryota > Metazoa > Chordata > Mammalia > Cingulata > Chlamyphoridae > Cabassous > Cabassous unicinctus. Next base: position 20,797 of record JAQZBX010041316.1, read on the forward strand.
AGAAGAAGCACAGCAAAGAAGAGACTAGCTTGCAGCACCTAATTTAAAAAAAAAAAGAAAGAAAGAAAGGGGGAAGGAAGAGGAAAGAAAAGCAAGAGACAGCAAACAAAGAGAGAAAAACCAAACAACCACACAACCAAGCAGTCAAAGAAATCTAAGGAAAAAAAGTGTTCCTTCTTGGGCCCTTGTGGAACCTTTCAGCCTGCTTGTGTTTATCTATCAATTGCCCTCCAAGCTTCGATCTGCAGGTTTTGAGGCAGATTTTGGCCTTTAAACAAAAATTAAAAAGCAAAATTCATTTTTTTTATTTTTTAAAGTGACTGTCTTCTTTTTTTCTTTTTTGTTTTTCTGGCCAAATAAGGATCCCAAAAGAAGTCCTCTTCTAGACCACCCCCTTCACTGAGGGAACCCTAACTAGGCTTGTGAAAACTAATCAAGAACTTCCCACTTCCTGGCCTTCCCAGGGGAACTGAAGCTCTTATGCTTGTCCATGCAGAATGATAAAATTGGCTGTCTGCGGCCCCTCTGGTGCCAAGCCTCAGTGTCACCAGGCTGCTGGGTAAATTGGGCTTGCTCAGTAGATTCGCCTCTCCCCTCAGCCTCGTGCTGCTGCAAGCTGTCTTATCTGCTCCCCAAAGCTATGAGGGCATCCAGGCAGCCAAATCCTCAGAAAGGAAACCCCTCTGCACCTTCTGTCAGAACCCTCCCACTCTCGGAGTATGCTCCCTCTCACTGAGTTGCTGGAGGGAGTTAGGGTGTATCCCTGGACAGCTAGATAAATCAACTTCCTCAGCAAATCCACCACTCCCCTCTGCCTAGTGCTGATTCAAACCAGTTATTTTGTTCCACAAAGCTGCAAGGGGTTCCAAGTCGCCAAATCCACAGAAAGGAAACCCCTCTCAACCCTTCACCCGAACCCTTCCACTCTCAGAGAATGCTCCCTTTCACCAGATTGCTGGTGGGAGTTGCGGCTCAAACCAGCCTTTTTCCCTGAGGGTGGGACTCAGCCATCTGTTTTAACTTCCATGGGCATGGTTAAAACTCACGAATCTCTACCGAGCAATCCATGCCATCGAGCTGCCTCCAGATAGATGTCCCAAGCTTCTTGCTCTGGGCGCCCACAGCACAGACCCCCGGGAAGGTCCCTGTCCCCTATCAGCCATCCTCAGAGTGAGTCAGTGAGTGCCCTCCTAAACCGATGCCATCTTGCCTCTCCTGGAGGCATTTTTGGAACATTAGAATTGTCCTAAGTGATGTTGCAGTGATGAACACAGGTGATTATATATTTTGTCATAGCTTACAAAATTGCATGGGACAGAGTGTAAACTATAATCCACAGTAGTGGCAATGCTTCAATATGTGTTTATTAATTGTAACAAATGTACCACAGTAATAAATGATATTGTTAATGTGGGAAAGTTTGGGAGAGAGGGGGGTGAGGCCTATGGAATCCCCTGTATTTTTTAGGCAACTTTTACATAATCTAATATTTCTTTAAAATAAATAAATAAACCCATTCAGAATATCTTTTTAATCATACCACTAACTTTTCCATCAAACCCCATACTGTACAAATAAAAGAATGAGTG
>JAQZBX010041317.1:0-22391 GCA_029593785.1 Cabassous unicinctus
GGAACCCAAGAAGCCTGAACCCTGGGCAAATGTCGGCAGCTGTCTTGCTCCAACACGTGACAATGGACTTTGGTGAGGGAAGAAACTTATGCTTTATGGCCTGGTAACTGTGGACTTCTATCCCAAATAAATACCCTTTATAAAGACCAACCCATTTTTGGTATTTCACATTAGCACCCCTTTGGCTGACTAATACACCTATATAGTGGGTAGACCTCCATTTCTACTCTTGTCTCAAGTTCCTCATAGTTTATGGGAAAGCCCGGTTACAGAATATGAAAAATGAGTGTGTTTTCGTGGTTTGCATACAGTACCTTTTATTTTATTTTGTTTTATGAAGTGGCAAAATATATTTCTGGAAGACTGAGTATGTAGAAGGAATGAAAATATTTCTGCACTCTCCCTCTGCCAATGTGTTTCTAAGAAAAAAAAAACACTTTTGTGTTGCCAAGAATATGCAGCGAAGTTCTAATGAGACAACCAATTTTTCAGATGAGCCCTGGAATTCCGTTACTGGGGTAGGGACTTTGTCTGTCTTGCTAATCACAATATATTTAGTGCCTAGCCCACAGCCCAGAAAAGAATAAGTTCTTGATAAATGATTGTTAAATAAATGAAAGAAAAAAAAAAAATGATTGAATGAACCAGTTCAAAATGATCAAATTTCCCAAATTATATTAAGTCCTCCTTAACAAACATTTATTGATCCCCTGCTGTGTGCCAGGCAGGGCATACTAAGATGGATAGGACCTGGGACCCATCCTTGAGCCATTTACTGTTTAGCAGGGGAGACAAACACCTGAATAGATGATTTCCACAGGATCTGGTTAAGGCAGATCCTTGTCTGCCTTGTCTGTTTATCTTGTCTGTCAGGGGCAGCTGTTTATCAGAATATTAGTCTTTAATATTTTCTGAAAAACTTGGGGTAATATCTCCAGAGGAACTAAATGAGCACAATCCCAACTGTTGGCAACTAGTCATAAAGACCATAAGGTTTCTCTTTATCCAGCAGAAGTCTGGACTCATTTGCTCATTCTGGGTAGGGGTGGGCAGATGATGGGGATAAGTCCCACATGTAGGTCTTCTTTGGTCTTTCCTAGAGTCAAAAAGCACTTTCAGAAGCATAATCTTACAGTTGCAAGTAAGATGTGGTCATAGCTTGGATATTTACTTCTAATGAGATCATCAAAGAAAATGGACAAAAAATGTCTAGCCACCTTCCACTGCACCCCTTGTCTTTTGGGGATCCCAACAGATAAACAATGAACAGCGTGAGCAGGTGTTTTCACTAAGCCTTCTGCAAAACTCCAGGATTTAACAAGGCTTCTAGGTAGAAAGACACTGTGTATACACTAGTTAGTACGTCACAAGTATTTTCTTGCATGTAACCTTATAATGTGCAGTTATCCACACTGTCGGAACTGCAATTTAAGGAAGACAAGACGGACCTACAATACAGAGGAAAATGTGCCACCAATGGATAAAGAAATAAATGGATCATAATTTATGGTGATTCCATTAATGAAAATTCTTCACATTTCCCTGATTACAGTGTAAGCCAATGGAAGGACCCAGCGAGCAGGGGCAAATCATACAAGTCAGCAATTTTCTCAGGCACATCCACATAGAATTTTAAATAGGCTTTGAATTGAACTAAAAATTATCTTTCTTATTTCCTTGCCTGAAAATAAGAGATTTTTAAAAATCAGACTCTGTGTAGGTAACAGTGCCAGATTTGTTAGACCAGATTATATAACCGATTGGCTGACTTAGAATTATACATTTGACCAATTCCTATTGTTTTTTAAGGTGGAAGAAGTCATTTTTATGAAGTTTGATTATTCTGTTAAACTGCAATGCCTTCTTCACTTGGTAAAATTATTATGCTACACAGATCTTCATATTTATTAAAGCATTCAGCATCTTCAATGCCTAAGGCAATGACTGTCATTGTACCGCACAAGGCATTCTAGTCCTACCTAGAGGCAGCTCCTGCCTTATGCACACTCAACACTTTTAAGTTTCCTTCCAAACCTTACATTCGGAAAGTTTACATTTTACAATAATCTATACTGTAAATGGACAATGAGAAAGTTCAAATCCAATGCAAGAAAATGTGGAATGACTGAGCAAAAAAAAAAAAAAAAAAAAGATTCTCTCTAATGGAACTTTAAAAAGTCAACAAGAGGGTAGTATTAAGAGCACTTCTCGAGAGGATCTCTCGATGCCACCAGGAGAGACAGATGCATTCGAGATGTCCCTAAATAGAAATTGTAATAGACCCCCCAACCATGGGGAAATGTCTTCTGAGATTCAAACATATGACTTATATTGTGTCTTATGGAACACAGTATATTTATAAATTGTAGGCTGAAGGCAAGCTCTGTGATGTTCAGACTTGTCTGTGGGGCAGGAAGAATAAATTCTCTGGCAAAAAACAAGGACCTCCTTAAAATAAAGAGAAGAATAAATTACCATCCATTTTACTTTTTGCTGTTGTTGTTGCAGTGTACTCCACATTGAACAATATGTTTCATGATGGAAAATTCACTTCCAGGATCATTCTTCTAACTCCTGTCATCCTCAAACTGGGTTATTATAAAAATCCCAGGGATCCTAGAAATCACTAGGCAAGTGTCCAAAGGTTAACAGGCAGATGCAGAAAATACCTAACTCTCAAGCGTTTGGTGGATCGATAGCCTTTATCCTGCACTGCACTGAGAGGCAGCATAGGATAGTGGAAAAGAACAGGGACTCTGGAATGCACCCCTTATTAGTTGTGTGACTTTTAGCTTTATTATCTGTGAAATGGTATTGTTAGGAGTATTCACCTCTTTGGGTTATTGTGAGAATTAAGTTATTACATGTACTGTGCTTAAGCTAATCCCAGCACATCATCAGCACTCAGTAATCGCTCAACAACTATTTAAATTGCTTTTAGTGAGAGTACTTTTCCCATATAATCTCCTCATACAGTTTCTCAACAAGAAAGATAGATGGAGAAAGTAATAATTTTAACTCCTTCCAAAATCATGGATAAAATCATTTCCCTTGTAAATCAAACCAACAATTAAACCATTACAGAAGGCAGGGCACATTGCTGGCTTCAAACCTTGCTGTATGTGTTTCATCACTGACTGCTAAAAAAAAGGACCGAGCACGGCTGGCTGTCCTGTCCATAAAGTGAGTTAAGAATGCATCAGCCCTGCCCTCTGAAAAGGAATGTGCTACTAACTTCCTCTTGTGGAACTGAAGGGGCATTTTCCTTCTTCTCAGTGCCACCATGTTGCTTTTAGGAAACAGAGATGGGCTGCATAGGCAGAGTACAACTCTTGCCAGTGCATGCACTGATAAGAAGCCTGGCTGAAGACTGGAGCCAGTGTAGCATTTCAGGACCAGAGGCTGGGATACAGGAGATATGGGTTGGGTTATAGAGTCAATGGACTTGTGTTCTAATCCAGGCTCTATCCCCCCAACAAATGTGGGACCTTTGATAAGTCATGGAAACTCTCTATGCCCTAGTTCTCCCATCTGAAAATAGCTGTTGATAAGGACAGCACCCACAGGGATCTCAGGAGAATTAAACCTGAATTGAGTCAAGTGCTCATCACAGCACCTCAGACTGAGTAGTGTCAATCTCAGTTATGTTTCACCTAAGTTGCTTCAGCCTTGTTAACCCAGTTGTACCAGGATTCCCTTACAATCTGCATTAGTATAATTATAACACAATTGTAAACCCATTTACAAATTGTTTCTATAATCACAGCTCATTTGAGGATAGGAGGATAGGGAAGCAATAATTGCTTATGTCTTGTAGATAAAGAAACTGAGGTGGCTGGCTTCCTGAGATCACAAAACTAGTAAATAGTAGGGCCAGAATTCACTTCCAAACATTGTGACTGGAACTTTTTCCACTCAGAACATTTTCACTTAATTAAATTTATAACCTATCACATCCTCACCAAACATGACCTTGCTTCCTGCTATTAGTGGTGAAAGTGACATCTCATTGTCCTTCAAAGTTCAAGTCCTAATAGGGGTAAAATATAGATGTGACATCAACCATCATCATCATCATCATCATCATCATCATATACACTTGCATTTGTTGGTGTTATGTTAAATGCTTTACATGTGAGACCTCATTTAGTCCTCAAAACATCCAATGACATAGATGCTACTGATAGCCCCATTTTCTATGTGAGAAAACTGAGGCTCAGGAGGTTAATGAGTTCTCCAAAGTCACACAGACAGAAAAGTCAGAATTTAAACTCAAGTCTTTCTGGACTCCAGAATCATTGTCAAAATATTCTTGATCTGTATGCCTGTAATGTGTGGTGGTCCTTTCTGTTTTCTTTCCTCTAGGAAAGTCTCCACTATTCCTCAGGATATTCATTGAGTGAAACTTTGAGGCAGATTGTATTTTCCAAAGATGGCTACCACAATACTTGCCATTCCACGTGCTTGTCTTAAAATGTGGCCTTGATACTTTTCCCATATATTGGAAGAGATGCTATGTCCCCTCTCCTTGAACTTGGGTACACCTTCAGGATGTGTCATAGAGCACGATAGAAATGACACTACATTGCTTCCATGGCTACATCATAAAAATCTCATGCATTCCTGCCTTATTATCTGAGGAAGCTCCCTCTTGGAACCCAACCAACATGCTGCAAGGAATCCCAAACTGGCCCATGTATAGCAAACCCCTAGCGTTCATGGGTATGACATTCTGGCTGATGGCCAATATCAACCACTGGACACGTGAATGACACCACGTTCAGATAATTCCACACCTTAGTCATCAAAGCAGTACCAGCCTTCCAGCCTGCCCAGCTGAGGCCTCAGACATTGTAGAGCAGGGGAAATCCATCCTTGTGTTTCCTTGACTGAATTCCTGACCAACAAAACCATGAGCATAATAAATTGGTTGCTTTATGCCACTAAGCTTTCGAGCAGTTTGTTATGTAGTGCAAGATAACAAATACAAAGCTCTTGGAGAGAGAATAATTCTGAACAGCTCTAGTTGATTTTGCCTTGTGGAAGGGGGAATTCCTGATTATGCTATTTCTCTTGGCATTACATTTTCACCAATTAGGTGCTCCTGAATGATATGAAAATGTGTTTAGGTTACTTTCCATGTGCCTGCAGGTAGGGTGCGCATGGATTAGTGATGCTAATTTTCAATGCTATCATGAAATTTCCCCTTATTAAAAAGAGAAGAGACAAGCTGCAGTTTCTAAATCTGCACCACCGGAGGCAGCCCTAGTGAAAAACATGTATCCTGACCTTGCTAATCACAAAGAATAGAGTTGCAGTCATTTGTAAAACTTGTATCAAACCAGAAGGATAAATTCTCCCGAGTGTACAATGAACGGTAAGAAAGGAGGAAGCAAGGTTTCAAGAGGTCTATTTCTGTCTGATTCGGTTTGCTTTTCATGATGACAAAACTATGGTCTTAATTTAAAAGTAGCATCCAACTCAAAAGGGGGAAAATTATGTATTTTGTGCAAAGATGATGAAAATTAAAATTCAAAGTCATATGCCAATTTGAAAAGAGAATCTGAGAGCTTTGAAAATTCAGCCACAAGGGAAGTAGAAAAGTGACACAACAATCTCCATGCTAATATATATGAAAAAAAATAAGGAAAAGCCAAAAAATAAGTTAAGGCAAAAGTTGAATTCTTATCCTCCAACATTATCAAAAAACATTGCCTCTGGAGAGTTCAGAATAAAATTCCCTTTTGAGAGGATACTTTTAAATAATATGAAAAAAAAAACACCTCTTTGCAGATTTTTCCTTGAGTAATAACAGTCACAGGTTATAAAGGCTCCAGTCAGAAAGTAATGACAAATATGTAATGATGTACACGTCTATTGTATTCCAACAACATGTTAGAATTTTGGTAATGAAATTGGATAAGTTTCTTTGGGATCAGAACCAAAAGAAAAATAAAAAAGAGTGAAAGATGATTGCAACATTCTGTTCATACTGAAAATATCACCCAACAAATTTTTTTGAGCATCAAGTATGTACAAGCACCTTTAATATGATATTCATGTTGGTGAACACAGGTGATCTTTCCAGTGTATGCATTAAGGACTCTGGACTTCACCTTCATCCATCTCCTATCATGACAGCAGTTGAGCAATGATCTGCGGGATTCTTTGGTTTGATGTCTGTCTTATACCAAAACTTAAAACATCACCTAAAAAATGCTCAATAAATATCCATTGGATGGATGGATGATGAATGCCAAAATTCTTTCCTCATGTGTCAGATCAGCTTTCATTTATTTTACAAGACCCAGTTCAAATTCCACCAACTCTGGAAATATTTTCTTAATAATTCTCTATTTGAGAACTCAGATCTTCTAGGTTGAAACCCTTGAGGCAGAAAAATAATTTAATATATCTCTTTATAACCAGTGCCTTCCACAGTCCCTGACACTTTGGAGAGAGCTCAGTAAATTTTTGGTGCACCTAGCTTAGAAGTTTGTGTGTTTCTCCTGCAGACAATGAGGAACAATGGCTGATTTTTTTTAATTTTTACTTTAGTATATACTTTTATTAGAGAGGTTGTGAGCTTACAAAATAATCATGAATAATGTGCAGAATTCCCATACATCACCCTTTCATGACCTTACATTGTTGTGGAACATTTGTTACAGATTATGAAAGAACATCATCAGACTATTACCACTAACTGTGGTCCATAGCTTACAATTGGTATATTTTTTCCATACACCATGTATTAGTATTGTACATTTGTTATAGTTCAGGAGAGAACACTTTTGTATCTGTACTGTTAATCACCGTCCATCTTCTACCACATAGTTCATTGGGTTATACAGTTCAATGCCTTGTATAATCTATCCAAAGTGTACACTCATTGGCTTTCACTTTCATCACAGAGTTGTGCAGTCATTGCTTCCGTAAATTTCCATAAATTTTTCTTTAGTCCAAATGAAAAAATTCCATACCCCCCCCCATTAGTGACCCTTAGTATTAATATAGTACCTTCTTTGACACTGATGAAAGAATATAACAATATTGCTGGTAGCTATAGTTTATAAATTACATTAATTACATTTTTCCTATGCATCACCATTTTCTTACCAGCTTGGAATAGTGACGTATATTTATTCTAGGTTATAGAAAACCATTCTTGTATTTGAACTATTAACCACAATCCTCATCCACCTCCAGGTTAACTATGTTATTCAGTCCCTAGATTAGTCTCTAGCTTTCTTTCAATTGATATTTACGTCCCTAAACTTGCCCTTTCAGCCACAATCTCATTTATAAATCAGCCATGTTAGTTTTAATCACTATAGTGTGTTACCATCAACTCTATCCATTTCCACACTTTTATAGCCAAGCTAATTAACAATTCTACATACATTAAGCATCACTGCCCCTTCTCATCCATTCTTCTATCTCCTAGTAACTTATACTCTAGGTTTTAACTCTATGTAATTGTTTTGTATTTAGTCCATATTTCAGTGAGACAACACATTATTTTTCCTTTTGTGTCTGGCTTATTTCACTCAGCATAATGTCCTCGAGGTTTCTCCATATTTTATCATATGTGTCCCAATTTCATTTCTAATTACAGCAGCATAGTATTCCATCATATATATGTATATATCACATTTTGTTTATCCATTCATCGGTTGATGGACACTTGGGTTGTTTTCATCCTTCGGCATTTGTGAATAATGCTATGCAAATGTCTGTTCATGTCACTGTTTTCAATTCTTCTGCTGTCAGTGTGTAAATGTCTATTTGCATCACTGTTTTCAATTCTTCTGGATATATTTCTAGTAAAGGGATTGCCAGATCATAGGGCAATTCTATATTTAGGTTCCTGAGGAACCACTAAACTGTCTTCCACAGAGGCTGCACCCTTTCTACATTCCCAAGAACAGTGAAGGAGTGTTCCTATTTCTCAACATCCTCTTCGGCACTTGTAGTTTTTGTTGTTGTTGTTGTTTTGTTTTTTAAATTAATGGTCATTCTAAGAAGTGTGAGATGATAGCTCATTGTAGTTTTGATTTGAATTTCCCTAATAGCTAGTGATATTGAACTTTTTTTTTTTCTTGTGCTTTTTTGCCATTTGTATTTCCTCTTTGGAGAAATGTCTATTTAAATCTGTTGTCCATTTTATAATTGCTCTTTATTGTTGAGTTGTATGATCTCTTTTTATAGCATGGAAATCAAACCCTTATTGGATATGTTTTCCAAATATTTTCTCACATTGAATGGTCTGCCTTTTCACCTTCTTGACAAAGTCCTTGGAAGCACAAAAGTGGTTACATTTGAGAGGGTCCCATTCATCCATTTTTTTCTATCACTGCTCGTGCTTTAGGTATAAGGTCCAAGAAACCAGCAACTAACACCAAGTTTTGAATATTTTACCCTACATTTTCTTCTATTTTTATGTTTCTAGCTTTTATATTTATGTGTTTGTTCCATTTTGACTTAATTTTAGTATAAGGTGTGAGGTAGGGATCCTCTTTCTTTCTTTTGGATATGGATATCCAGTTCTCCCAGCACCATTTGTTGAATAGACTGTTTTGCCCCAGCTGACCATAGATGTGAGGTCTATTTCTGAACCATCAGTTCAGTCCCATTGGTCTGTATGTCGATCCTTATGACAGTACAATGTTGTTTTTACCACTACAGCAAGAATAATATGATTTAAAGTCTGGAAGTGGGAGTCCTCCACCTTTGCTCTTTTTCTTTAAGATTTTTCTGGCTATTTGGGATCCCTTACACTTGCAAATAAATTTGATAACTGGGTTTTATATTTCTTTTAAAAAGGCTGTTGGAATTTTTATCAGGAATGCATTGAATCTGTATATCAACTTGGATAGAATTGACATCTTAATGATATTAGTCTTCCAATCCATGAACACAGAATGTACTTCCATTTATTTAGGTCTTCTTTGATTCTTTTAGCAACACATTGTAGTTTTCTGAATACAAGTGCTTCATATCCTTGGTTAAGTTTATAACTAAATATTCAATTCTTTTAGTTGCTACTGTAAATGGAATTTTTTCCTGATTTCCTCCTTAGATTGCTCATCACTATTGTATGGAATACTATTGACTTTTGCATATTCATCTTGCATCCTGCCATGCTGCTGAACTCATTTATTAGCTCTGGTAGCTTTGTTGTAGATTTTTGGGGACTTTCTAGGTATATGATCATATCATCTGTGAATAGTGAAAGTCTTACTTCTTCCTTTTCCAATTTAGACATCTTTTATTTCTTTTTCTTGCCTGACTGCTCTAGCTAGAACCTCTAGCACTATGGTGAACAACAGTGGTGTCAGTGGGCATCCTTGTCTTTTTCACAATCTCAACAGGAAAGCTTTCAGTCTTTCACCATTGAGTACAATTTTTGCTGAGGGTTTTTCATGTTGATAAAGTTTTCTTCAATTCCTATCTTTTGCAGTATTTTTTACCACGGAAATATGCTTTATTTTTGTCACATGTCTTTTCTGTGTCAATTGAGACAACATGTGATTTTTCTTCTTTGATTTATTAATGTGGTGTATTACACTGATTTTCTTATGTTGAATAACTCTGGCATGCCTGGTATAAAACCACTTGATCATTATGAATACTTTTAATGTGTTGTTAGATTTGATTAGTGAATGATTTGTTGAGGATTTTTGCATCAATATTCATTAGAGAAATTGGTCTGTAATTTTCTTTTTTCATAATATCCTTATCCGGCTTATCACTTTAGGGTGATATTGGCTTCATAGAATGAGTTTGGTAGCACTCTTTCTTATGCAATTTTTTGGAAGAGTTTGAGTAAGATTGGTGTTAAGTCTTCTTTGAATGCTTGGTAGAATCCACCTATGAAACCATGTGGTCATGGGCTTTTCATTTGGGGAAGTTGCTTGATGACTGTTTCAATCTCTTTACTTGTGATTGGTTTGTTGAGGTCTTCTATTTCTTATGGGCCAATATGGGTTGTTCATGTGTCCTGAGGAATTCTTCCATTTCATCTACATTGCCTAGTTTGTTGGTATACAGTTGTTCATAGTATCCATTTATGATCTTTTCTTTCTGTGGGGTCAGTAGCAATTTTCCCATTTTCATTTCTGATTTTATTTATTTGCATCATATCTCTTTTTTTATTTCTCAGTATAGCTAAGGTTTGTCAATTTTGTTAATCTTCTCAAAGAACCAACTTTTGGTTTGGTTAATTCTCTCTATTGTTTTTTTGTTCTTGATTTCATTTATTTCTTCTCTGATATTTGCTATTTCATTCCTTCTGCTTGCTCTGCAAATAGTTTGCTGTTCTTTTTCTAGTTCCTCCAGCTATAAAGTTAGATCATTGACTTTAGCTCTTTCTTCTTTTTTAATGTAAGCCTTAAGGGTTCTAAATTTCTCTCTCCACACTGCCTTCAGTGCATCCCATAGGTTCTGAAATGTGTTCTCATTTTCATTTGTCTCAAGATAGTTACTGATTTCTCTTGCTATTTCTTCTTTGGCCCAATGATTATTTAAGAATGTGTTGTTTAATCTCCATATATTTGTGAATGTTCCTTTTTCTGCTTGTTGTTGGTTCTAGGATTATTCCCTTATGATCAGAGAAAGTGCTTTGTATTTCAATATTTTCAAATTTATTGAGATCTCTTTTGTGACCCAACATATAGTCTAGCCTGGAGAAAGATCAATGAGCACTTGAGAAGAAAGTATATCCTGCTGTTTTGGGGTACAATGTTTGTTATATATCTATTAGGTTTAGTTTATTTATATTATTCAAACTCTGTTTCTTTATTGATCCTCTGCCCAGGTGTTCTATCTGGTGAGAGAGGTGTATTAAAGTCTCCAACTATTATTGTAGAGACTTCTATTTCTCATCAGTTTTGCCCATGTTTGCCTAATGAAATTTGGGGCATCCTGGTTAGGTGCATATACATTTATGATTGTTATTTCTTCCTGGTGAATTATCCCTTTTACTAGTATATAATGCCCTTCATTGTCTCTAATAACAGCTTTGATTTTAAAGTCTATTTCATCTCATATAAATACAGCTACTACAGCTTTTTTGGGGGGTGGGGAAGGGGAGGTTACTGCATGTGTAGAATAACTTTTTCCAGGCTTTCACTTTCAATCTATTTGTATTCTTGTGTCTAAGATGAGTCTCTTGTAGACAGCATATAGATGGCTCACATTTTCTTATCCATTCCACCAATCTGTGTCTTTTGAATGGTGTGTTTAATCCATTAACATTCAATGTTATTACTGTAAAGACAGTTCTTATTTCACCCACTTTAACCTTTGGGTTTTATCTACCATATATTATTTCTACCACTCTTTTTATACTTTTAATTACTTTTACTGATATAATCTTCATTTTTAGACTCTCTTCTAAGCCCCTCTCTCCTGATTTTCTTTTTAAACTATAGCACTCCCTTTAGTATTTCCTGCAAAGTCAATCTATTGTACAAACTCTCTCAGTTTCTATTTATCTGTGAATATTCTAAATCCTCTGTCATTTTTGAAAGATAATGTTGCTGGATATAAGATCTTGGCTGGCAGTTTTTGTCTTTCAGTACCTTAAATATATTATGCCACTGCCTTCTTTCCTCCATGGTTTCTCATGCGAAATCAGCACAATCTCATTGGGCATCCCTTGTATGTGATAATTTGCTTTTCTCTTGCTGCTCTCAGGATTCTCTATCTTTGGCATTTGACCTCTGATTAGAATGTGTCTTGGAGTAGATCTATTTGGATTTATTTGGATGGGAGTAAGTCATGCTTCTTAGAGATGGATACCCTTCAATAGGGTTGGGAAATTTTCTTACCATTATTTCTTCAAATATTCCTTCTGCCCCTTTTCCCATTTCTTCTTAGAAACCCATGCTATGTATGTTTGCACGTTTCTTGCTGTCATGTAGTTCCTTGATGCCTGTTCAATTTTTTCCATTCTTTTCTTTATCTGTTCTTTGTATGTTCACTTTTGGAAGCCCTGTCTTAAAGCTCACTGATCCTTTTTTTTGCCTTTTCAAATCTGCTGTTATATGCCTCCAGTGTATTTTTTAATTTCATTTAGTGTGACTTTCATTCCCATAAGGTTTGCTATTTTTCTATGCATGCTTTCAAATTCTTTTTTGTGTTCACTCAGTGTCTTAACATCCTTAATCTCTTTAGCCATCTCATTGAATTTATTAAGGAGATTTGTTTGACCATCTATGATTAGTTTTCAACTCCTTTAGTCATCTGGAGGCTTAGTTTGTTTCTTTGATTGGGCCATATCTTCCTGTTTCTTGGTATGGATTGTAATTTTTTGTTGGTGTCTCAGAATCTGATCTATTAGATGTAATTATTCTGGACTCAGTTTCCCTCTTTAGTCTAGGGCTTTCTACTTGATTGGCTTTGTCCCACAGCCCCTCTTTGATTTTTGGTTCAATTTAATTTGGAATTTTACAGTGGCTCAAGTTTAGCCAATCTGAAATTTTTCAGCTCTTTTTCATCAGTTTCTTGCCCTTTCTCAGGGTAGGTCTATTTGAATTTATTTGAATGGGAATATGTTGTGCTTCTTGGAGATGGATATCTATGTCCTTCAATAGGTTGCATAGTGGGAAGCGGGTGTGGCTCAATGGATAGAGCTCCCGTTTACCATATGGGAGGCCCCAGGTTCGCTTCCTGGGGCCTCCTTGTGATGGCAGGCCTGCCAGCCCGTGCTGTGCTGTGGGCTGATGCAGCAAGACCTCACAGCAGGAAGCGGGTGTGGCTCAATCGATAGAGCCCCCGTTTACCATGCGGGAGGCCCTGGGTTCGCTTCCAGGGGCCTCCTTGTGAGAGCAGGCCGGCTGCGCAGCGTGGTGGGCTGATGCAGCAGGACCTCGCAGCAAGAGGGAGATAAGCAGACACGGAAGAAACACACAGGAAATGGACACAGTAAAACACAAGCAGCAAGGCGGGGATACATACATAAATAAATAAATAAATAAATCTTAAAAAAAAAAATAGGTTGCATAGTAAGAGACGAGGATGCAGTTGGTACTATAAGCCATGGAGGCTGAAGCTGCCTGCATTGCTCCAGGAATCAATGAAGTTTCTCCCACCTTTCTCCCCTGCCAGGGGTAGGGATGGAGCCACAGTTGTGTACAGTAATCCAAGCCAAGCAGGTCAATACTGACTATAGTTGCTGGAGAGACTGATGAAACTCCATGCCCCTTCCTACCCCATCAGGGGCAGGGATGGAGCCACAGGTGTATGTAACAATCTTGTTAGTGAGGGCCGAAAGCAGCTGCAGTTGCCCGGAGAGGCTGAGGGAATACGGCCCTTCCTCCTCACTGTCATGGTTAGGGGTGAAGCCACAAGCTTACACAACAATCTATCCTGTGCCAGCCGAACACAACTGCAGTTGGCCAGAGAGAGTGAGGGAGCACTATCCCTCCTCCTGCTCTGCCAGGGCTGGAGATGGAGCCACGAAAGTGTCCAGCAATCTAGCCCATGTGGGCCAAAGTTGTCTGCAGTTGCTTGGAGAGGCTGAGGGGGCACTGTCCCTCCTGCCCTATCAGGGGTGGGGATGGAGCAACAGGATTGTCCCACAGTGTAGTCCAAATGGGCTGAAAGTGTCCACAGTTTCCTGGAGAGGTTGAGTAAACAGTGCCCTCCCATCCTACAGGGCATAGGGATATAGATACAGGTTTGCCCCACAATCTAGTCCATGCAGGCCAAAAGCAACTACAGTTGCAGGTTCCCCAGCCTCCTCCCTGCCAGAGGTGGGGCTAAAGTCCAGGCTAGGGCAGTAATCTGACCTGGGTGGAAAGAAGCAGGTCCCTACCTCCACTGTGATTTTCAGACAGCCCCACTTCCCTTCAAGTCAGGGATGGAGTTAAAATGGCAGCTACCAGCCTCTTTCTGACTTGGACAGGTTCAAACTTTAGCTGTTCTTAGGACTGGACTTTAGCCAGCCAAATTTACTAATCAGTAGCTGAAGCCAGTGTCTGACTGTCTCTTCTTCCCCTGTGTTTTAGAAATGGAGCTTCCAACTCCAGCCAGGGAATAGTTCCCAAGGCAGCTCATGCTGCCAGTGAGGATGGGCACTGGCCTCCGTGGTGTGGAGTGCTCTACTCACAAATCTTCACTGCAGATGGGTGTCTCCTCCTTTCGTTCTTCCAAGTATGTTGCAGGCTGCTCTTCTGGTCTCCTGGGCTCCCCAAACAGGTGCTTTAGATGACTCTGGGTGATTACTAACTGCACTGTGGGACGAGCTGACTGTTGGAACACCTTACTCTGCCACCATCTTGCCCTTGCCTCAATCATGGCTGTTTTTTCACATAACTACTTAGAGTGTCAAAAGTCAAGATATTTGTTTGTCTTGGCTGACACTGCTAACATTTTCAATGCATGCAACAAGACTAAAGACAAAGAATAGCAATGAAGCATATAATTATCATTTTTTTAACATCTCAGAGGTATTTCAGCATTCCATAACTAGATATGAAAAAAAGAAAGTTTCTGATGGAAGGGAGATGACAGTTATAAATAAACACAAAGTTTAAAAGAATTCTTTTCATCACACATTGAGCAATACCTGTGAAAAAATTATCTCTATTCAAAAGAGTTTCTTCCTGGACATTTCTCCCTTTCCCCTTTAGCATACCATGTTATCTTTTTTAAGTATCTTGATCACACTTCCTACCCCCTCCTGAGCTTGGGGTTATACCTGTGAAATAGCAATCTCCTCTGGCAGCTACCCACTGTTGGCTTTGAACTCTCCTCATTGGGATCTCTTGGAGTCTGAATTCATACTCAGTGCCATGTTTAAGAAATACAGTTTTGTCCTTAAGAGATTAACCAGCCAGTCACAGGAAGATACCTCATACTCCCTGAGCATAAGCAAGATGTACAAAGCAGTGGAAGTCTTTAAATGGCACCTGGAAGTAGCATACATTTATTTTTGTGTCGGGGTGTGTGTGTGTATGTGTGTGTGTGTGTGTGTGTGTGTGTGTGTGTGATGGGGGGGGAGAGAGAGAGAGAGAGAGAGAGAGAGTTTATACTGTGTATACCCATGAAATTGTACTTGCTTGGCTCAAATTATGCTCTAAAGAGCACTGTAATTTACATTTATGTAGCATTTTATACTTTCAAAGCCTTTACACAGATATTAAACAATAAGACAAATAGGTTAATGCCTTTGGCTTGAGGATAACCTAGGATAGTGGTTGTAGATCCAGAAGCAATAGCATCACCTGGGAGCTTTTTAGAAATGCAGATTCTTTGGCCCACCCTCGATCTACTGCCTTCCGTGGGATTCTGATGCATGCTCAGAACTGCTGGCTTTGAGAAGGAAGCATAGCAGGATTGATGTTTAAGAACACAGACCAGGGTTGAAACCTGTCGTTTCCATTTACATAAGCAAATTATTCACTGCCATCGTCTCCATTCCTCATCTCAAAATGGGAATAACAACATTGTTTATCAAAGAGGGTTGCTGGAAGAATTAAATGATATAATTCATGGAGTGTTTGGTACACAGTAAGCATTCAATAAATGTTAGCCATTATCGAATGGCTCATGTCCCTTACAATAGAGTCTAGAAATTGGGAAAGGCCTTGGACTAATAAGTTAGAATAATTCAAAAATTATATATTTATAAAAAAGGGAAGATGCCAACAAAAAATTAAAATAAAGCATGCATTCATTGTAATCTTAAATCTTATTTTCATACCTGAATCGTGGAAATCCCACCCTGCCTCAGGAACATTGTAATTGTCTATGTGTCTGTACTATTCTATAAAATCACACCTGTGCTTTCCATATGCAATACAGATGGACGAGAATGAGCAAAGATTGATGTATCTTTACATTTTTATAAAAGAACTTGTATTTTTCTAATCTATATGTGCTATATCCAGAAATTCTATGGCTACCTTGTTTCAGGAATAATAATAATGTCAAATATGCTGCTGTATCTTCAGGAGAAAAATAAAACTAACAGGTATGTCTTTGTACAAAACAGCTTAGGGGACAGCGATGCTATCTCAGAGCTGCTCAGAACCCTTAGTTTTAAAAAAATAAAACAATGAATCTACCCAATTGTACAGCTTGCAAGCATGCTTTTTTCACTACATGGCAACAAGTCAAAGGTATCAAATGCTGGCTCTGACAGCTGTTGTCTCTCATTTTCAACCTGACATAATGAGTTTCAAGACTTCAGGGCTGCTGTCCAGAAGTGGAGGTGAGGCCTGAGTAATTGGTTTGGAAGAGTGAAGAAATTGAACAAAAGGAAGGAACAAACATGGTCTCATTTTTATTCTTGAGCTATCAGTTCGGCATTTATTTACTTCTGGTGGAATTCTACAAGTCAAACATGTAGACTTCATGTTGCAAAATGTTGAGGATATTATATATGCTCAGAGTTGAGGCAGACATGCAAGGGTGGCTTACTGGGTGAATTTTGCTCACTACCTCTTGAAAGGGTGCTATTATGTCTTGCCTCCTCATAGTCTGAGAACCTTCTCATTCTATTTGAATTATATTTATTTAAAGCTACATTATTTACAGGATTGAAATAAAGTTCTTTGTTTTTGAATCCTGTGCTCTTATTCTGATTAATAAGAGTTAATAATTTGTACTTTAAAATTTCACTTGGCAATATTGAGATCCACCGTTTTTGATGGGGAAGCAGATGCCAGGGGTATGGGGTGAAATGGCAAACTTCAGCCTCGTGTTCTAGAAAAGAGACAATGACACTAACTGGGCAAACTACGGCTCAGGAGCCAAATCGAGCCCACCAATGACTTACAAATTATTTTTATGCAACTCACAGGATAAGAATGGTTTCCACACTTTTAAATGGTCAAAAAAAATCTAAGAAAAAAAATAGTTTGTAACGTTTGAGAATTACATGAATTTCAAATCTCAGTGTCCATAAATAAAGTTATATTGGGTCACTGCCATGCTCATTCATCAGTATATGGCTGCTATGGTGCTCTGATGACAGAGTTGAGTAGTTGCAAGAGACCATATGACCCACAAAGCCTAAAATAGATACTAACAGTCCCTTTCTAGAAGTTTGCCAACTCCTGAATTAAATGAATAGCAACTGACCTCAGTGGGTTTTACTTGTGCTACAAATCCACAAATGGATTTTTTTTTGTTTAGGATTAGTGAATCAACACAGTTGACAAAAGTTCAAGAGCAGAGTGGAGAAAACAAAGAAGCACTTGGCAATCAGTCAATGTGTAAAAATTTGATATTCTTACATCTTTAATAACAGGAAGGGAGAGATAGGTCCACTGTTTCCATCTCCCACTATTAAACTTCCTCTGTCAATTGGAGAGAAATATCTGCTCTTCAAAACCAATCATAATCACAATCAAAGCAAAAGCTAGCATCTACTGCATGTCTCCAATAGTCTTAGAAAATGTACATTATTTCATTTAATCCTCAAATTAATCCTGTGATGTCATTATTACTATTTCCATTTTACAGAGGAGAAAATTGAAGCTCAAAGAACTTAAATAACTTTCCTGGTTAATGATTAGGGCTAAGTCCCTAACCCCCACATATGATTTAAGTCATCTTTAAAATATCTCTCACTCCATCTCCTGGCATCTTGAATGTCTACTATCCTTGTTGAAACATATAAATGTTGGAAGGATGACAGAATGATGACTGGAGCATAAAGTCAGTTTGACCAAATAAGAATAACAAGATGATGATGAACAACACCCATCCCATGAAACAGAGAATCTCTACAACTGCAACCAAGATAATTTCATCCATCTGCCCCATGGGATCTAAGCCCCCTCTCAATCAGAAACAGAGTGGGCATCACCATCATAAAATCCTCAAGATTGAGGAATGAACAAACATAAGGGGGAATGAAAATATGGACTAAAGTAGACTTATTATTATTCTAGCAATGGAGGAACTTGTATCATTGATATTAAAGGCAGTGGCCACAGAGGTTCTAAGGGGAGAGGGAAGAATTGGTATAACATGGGGCATTTTTCATACATTGGAATTGTCCTGCATGACATTGTAATGATGGAAACAGGCCATTATATGTTTCATCAAAACCTATAAAATTGTGCGGTGCAAAATGTAAACTGTAATGTAAACTATTGACCATGGTTAGTAGCAATGCTTCAATATGTGTTCACCAATTGTAACAAATGTACCACACTAATGAAAGATTTTGTTAATGGTGAAAAATTGGGGAGGGGGAAGGGAGTGTATGGGAATACCCCTAAATTTTTGATGCATAATTTATGTAAGCTAAAGCTTCTTTTAAAAATAAAAAAGAAGAATAACATACATGCTGTGGCTGATTCTGTTAGGTGCCTACCTGCTATTTCACTCCCCCTCCTCTTTGTTAACAGAACCTGCCCTCATTCAGGGTGGCTCTGTGCCAAGTGAAAGATATACTTTCTAGATTCCCCAACAGCTAGAGTGAACCTGGGACATGGTTCTGGCCAATGAGTTGCAGGTAAAGGCCTATTCGGGTCTCTTAGAAAACACATTTTCCTGATAACAAGGAAAACATATAGCTGGCATGACTCCTGTCGCCTCCCTCTTCATGCTTTAAAAGTGAATGTGATCTCTGGAGTTACAGCAGTCATCTGGTAACCATGAGGAAACATGCACAGGGGAAAAACAAAGAGAACTACAGAGATGCTGGTATGAAACAATGACAGCAATTACCACTTCCAGGCTTCTTATTTTAGGTTATTACTTGCAGCTTTTCCTAACTGATACAGACACATGACAAAGCAATAAAAATCTAGCTCATTTCTGCATTCAATCTTTCCTATCTCTGTTTACTAGATGAATTATTCCTAAGATCAAAGTACTATGATATTTCACAATAATAAATATGTATGTATACTATGTCATCAATCCAGCCAAGTCTTTATTAAAATATAAGTCATTCATTTTTTCTTTCATTCTTTCAGTCAAAAAAAAAACATCCATTAAGAAACTTTTGTGAATTGGGCACTGTTTTAGATTCTTGTAGAAAAGAAGGCCTCAGAACTCATAGACAGAGAGAGATATAGTTGCACCGGAAAGTCTACTTTCCTGGGATCATTCTGGTTATTATCCTTTGAGGAAGGCCATAAAATAACAGTAAATAGTCCAGTCTCTGCTCTGGAGTCAGTAAGATTTGGGTTTGAACAAGTGCCACTTACTGGCTGGGAAATGTACGAAAGTTGCTTAACTTTTTTCTGAGCCTATTTCTTCTACTATGATGTGGGAATAAAAATATCTAACTCATAACTCTCATTGGGCGATTAAGTGAGACAGTGCAGTTATAGTGCCCAGCAGAACCTGATACTTAGTTAATGGAGGTTGCCAATATAGTAACTGTTATCATCATACCAGAATATTAATAAGGAATGGGGGTTGGGATGGAAGAAGGTAGATATGAAACAGAGAAAGCTGCCTAGAGAGATAGAAATGGATAGATGAATAGGAGTTTACTTGATGAAAAATAGGGAGAATGGAGTGTTTGGGGAAGAGATAACTGTCTTGGGGAAAGGTCCTTGGAAGAGATGGCAGAAGTGAAGACTAGTATGGGCTGTGGGAACAGGGAGGCAAAGGAAAGTGAAAAATCAGTCTGGGGACAGATCATGAAGGGCCTTATAAACGCCAGGTTGAGTTTGGTGCTTCAACCTGCAAGCAAGGAGAACCTCTGATGTATGGCAACAAGCAGGTGACATTATCAGCTCTCTCTTTTCGAGGGATATTTGGCAGCAGAATAGGAGAGGGACTGGAGTTGGTAGAAAGTGAGGGTGGCAAGAACCATTAGGAAATATTTCTATAACGCAGCCAAGGAATAATGAGGAACCAAACTAGGATAGTGATACTGGAATATGTAGGGGACGGTAGATTTTAGAGATATTTTGGAAGTAGAATGATAAGACTTAGAGACTAGTAGGTTTTGAAAGTTTAAGAAAATTGGAGACTCAAAATTGACTGAGTCCTCTTAATTGTATGATTGAGTTACTCTTAAATGCCATTTCCTGAGATAGGACTATGCAAGAGATACATGAATATTTTCGTTTGCCAAAGGGCTGCCAATGCAAAGTACCAGAAATGGGTTGGCTTTTATAAAGGGGATTTATTTGGGGTAAAAGCTTACAGTTTGGATATTGTAAAATATCCAAATTAAGGCAGCATCAGAGATACTTTCTCACCAAAGTCAGCTACCACATGCTGAATCAACCGATCTCTGCTGAGGTTTGAGCTAAGGGCAACCAGGCACAAGGCTTGTCTCTTTCTGGGCCATCTGTATCAATCTCAGCTGTCCCACCTTCCTCCTGAGTTCAGCTGTAAGTTATCAGGCATGTGGCTGGGCTCCTCTTGAGCTGCTCTGTGGGCCCAGCCTCTTGGGGCTACATCTTCTTTCTTAAGTGGCAGGATCAAACATGGCAAGCTTCCTTTTCCTGTGTCTGTCAGTTTCTCTCTCTGTGTCTGCATTTTTATCAGACACAGCAAGAGGGTGGAGACTCAACCTGAGTCATACCTCACTGAAGTAGTCCACTCAAAAGCCCTAAAGCGATCATATCAAGTAATCTAAGCAAAGGCCACTCGACTGAATTTAATGCAATCAAAGGGTATCACACCCGGGAGGAACAGATTAGTTTATAAACAATCTTTCTCCTTCTGGGATTCATAAAATAATTTCAAACTGCCACAATGAGTAAATGATAGTTCAAAGTAATGAAAATATGCTTTTTGGGAGGAGGTTAGCTCTTTGTGTCAAGTCTTTTCTAAAGTCTCACCTAATTTTCCTCTCTAAAATCTCACTTAATTCTCCTCAAATGTCTTCAAACATGCTTTTTCCTGTGATATTGGTGGAAGTGATTAAGGATTGGTAACACTCTGCTTTTAACCAACCATCATATGCTTTCATACCATTGTGAATGAATCTTAATACAAAATAAGATTCCCAGCCCCTTTATTAGCAATTTGACATGGGTTTTGCAGAGAACATGGTTCATCTTTAGTATTATCCACTCCCCCTAGTGGCCCTTGCAAGTTGTAAGTGCTCAACAGTTTTTACTGTAATCAGATGTAAAATTGCACTTCTTGAGGGTCAGCTTTAAAGTCATCAGTAAATATTGTGCAAGGCCTGAAGAGACAGTTTCAGAGGAGGCCTCAAAAGGAACAAGCGTGATGTTCATAGGAGGAAGGGAATGAATGAGTGCGTGACTGAGTGAATGAGTGAGTGAAAGTTACAATGGAATGAATGAAAGAATTATCTCTATTTCTTTCTCTGAAATAATTACCTCTTCTGCAGGTGGTGTCAGAGTCTTCTGCCCACACCCAAATGAGAAGAAGTGCACCAGAGGTTTGAAAATACAAGGAGGACATTCCAGAGTCCCAAGTAAGGAGACTCCCTTTTAGAGAAAGCCTATTGCCTTTGCAAACTCCTAAGAGGAGGCCTTCCTGTGAAAGAGGGAAAGAATTCAAAGTAAGGGAGGGACAACTCCAAGAGTTCAACTGTCTATGGAGGCTGGCAGCTTGTCTGCCACAAAACACACTTCTCTCCTCTGTCCATTCTGTGAACCTCATTTAATCAGCACTCTTGGCTCCTCAGGGAACCAGTGCTTTAATGTGAACTTCTACCATTCACAAGTAATGATGTGAGAGTGCCATTATTTTAAATAGTTTGAGACCATGTAGTCTCAATTTCATTAGCTCCACCTGCCAAATTCTCTGGCCTCTGCAGAAATGGGGAGAAATCCACACAAATGCCATTCTATCACTATCTCTATCATGACAAACCATATACTAATTAATGTCTAGGCACTTGGGCTTTATGATGACAGAATATTGGACCCCTGAGATTAACCTGGGTTATCCCTGTGGTCCCAATGTTATCATATGAGCCCTTAAAAGCAGAAGAGGAAGGAAGAGGAGAAAGTCAGAGAGATGAGGCAGAATGGAAAGGAAAAGAGATTCAAATCACAGGAAGAGTGCTCGCTTCAGTAGCACATATACTAAAATTGGTACGATACAGAGAAGATTAGCATGGCCCCTGTGCAAGGATGACATGCAAATCCATAAAGCATTCCATAATTTTTTGTTATTCAATATTGTACTAGAAGTTCTAGCTAGGGCAATTAGATAAGAAAAAAAAAAATTAAAGGCATCCAAATAGGAAAAGAGGAAGTAAAATTCTCACTGTTTGCGGATGACATGATCCTGTACTTAGAAAATCCTGAAGTATCCACGACAAAGCTACTTGAGCTAATAAATGAGTTCAACAAAGTGGCAGGATACAAAGTCAACACGTAAAAATTAGTAATGTTTTTATACACTAGTACTGAACAACCTGAGGAGGAAATCAGGGGGAAAATTCCATTTTCAATAGCAACAAAAAAACTCAAATACCT
>JAQZBX010041318.1:0-22389 GCA_029593785.1 Cabassous unicinctus
CTAAGGTTATCGAAAGTCTTACGCTGGGTTCAGCTTTGCCAAGTTGACAGTGGATCCTGTCCCTTGGCGGGGGGGGTGGCGGGGGGCGGTCACTTAAAGCTTCCTTTTTCAAATTGAGTCAACCCATTGTTGTGAAAGTTCCTTCTGTTTCGTGGGCCGTTGCTTTCCGATTTGGTAGGCCTGTTCATTGGTTTTTCTTTGTCCATGTTGGCCCTGTATGAAATAACTGGATCGTGCCTGACAGACACTTCTGGGGAGAGCTTTGCTGGGCAGGGGTGATGTTAATTTATAATGGGATAAACAAGCTCTGGAGGGTTGTGGTGGTGGTCCACATCTATTGCATAGTTTGGCAACACTTTTTCAATTTGTTCCCTTCAAATTGGAAACTGCTGTTCCATTGGGAAGGGGAGGATGCTCATGGATTCTTCTCCTTTCATTGGTCCAGATGATACTCACTCTATGGCATGAAGTTGGCATGCTTTTGCATTTCAGCATTAACAGTATATTCTTTGCTCTTTTTGCTTCTTTTTATTCATTTCAGTCAACTCTGTAGATGGAAGATTTGTGAAATGGCACTCAAGCCCCCATATTTTCTGGAAGACCTGGCACTGTTTCCACTATACCATGCTGTGTGATTATAAATACTCCTTTGTACAGCCAGTATGACATGCTCTTATTGGAAAAGGTTTTCAATGACCATATTCACTGAAATGGCCTATTTATATGTCAAGTACCTTATTGGGTATGTGTTTCAGTAAGAGGAGAACAACAACAACCAAAAGATTCAGTTCCAGGCTGCAAAAGATACTGCAAGCTCCCCCTCCCCTACACCCCACCCAGAGTTTCTTTGTGCAGTTGCCACAAAAGATTTCAATGGTGAGTGCCTTTAAACTGGGCAGTGGAATTGGGTTTTCAGAAGATAATTTCCTCGTTTTCATTTCAAGATCTTAATTTTATTGAAGGTGCTGCTGCTGCTGTTGTTGGTACTGGTATAAATGATCTAATTCGATTTAATTTGCTTCCTTGCAAAGAAGGTGATCCCTTGCCCAGCTGCTGCTCTGGGCAGCCAAAGAGCAAGCAGCCTTGAGGATAAGCTCTGAACTTGATGAGACCTCTCCAAGGTTTATGCTAATGAGTAATGCTTAGAAAATTCAGAAACTTTCCCCCAGTGTTTGCTTTAACTACCATGCTGCTTCCTAAGCAGCAAGGCATCCTCATGTGTCCTCTCAGAGAGGATGTGAAGAAGAGGAGGAGTGCAGTAGAAATGGTATCATTTACTCTGGCTAGTCTGTTTCACTGCTTCAAGGTGCAATGCCTGTGATGGGAGCAAGGTGCGTGCTAGGTGGTAGCATTAGGAAGGGTGCTTAGGGAAGCATCCTGGTGTGGCTTCTGAGGTGTAGCAGGTGTGGTAGGGTTAGGCAGTCCTGGATTAAACCCTGGCTTGACCTTTTCCTATTTGTTCCTTTGTGGAGTCTTTCAATCTTGCTGAATCTTGGCTTCCTTAAACTATATATGAGGAGGGTAAGTACTTCAAGGATAAAGTGTGTCTCGTTCCTCTCTGTGTCCTCAGTATCTAGCAAGGTGCGTGCTGGATCATAGGTCCCATGAGTGGTTGTTGAATGAATGAATGAAAGGCAGCAAATGAAACTTATGGAAGGAAAGATGGAATGTCACCCTTATGTCTTCAGAGACATAATCTCTAGACAAACACTATTTGAGTGTATCAAACAAATGTAATGACCAAGGAGTTGTGAGCAGTGAAGGTGCAGCAGGCCTTCCCAGGTTACTTCCTCTGGTTTGATTTAGTGGGTTGGAAAGGGTTAACTCTCACTTACCTATACATATACTTGATTGAGAAGAGTGGGTATGGAATCATTCTGTTTTTCTGCCTTGCCCTTCCCTGATTTTATTAGTCACATGCTCAGTCTACTTAGATCTAACCCAACCTAGCTGTGTTTTAGGAGCCTACCTCTCAAGATGGTGGGGATTGGAATCACCCTGCTGGCCCAAGTCTGGCATGCACCCATTCTGAGGAAAGCCTGAGCCACAATCTCCCTTTATACAAACCCATTTTATTCGAGGATTTTTATGGCACTTCTGCCTCAGTTTCCTTGATTCAGACTGTGGTTCCTGCATAGGATCAAAAGACTCAGAGCCAAGCCACATGAACCGGGAGACATTGTTGAAGTTGAACACAACTTGATCTTTCAGCCCAAAGGATGGCTGAGCTTTAGCTTGCTTTGTTCTTAGGCTGAAATCCAGCAAAGCTGTTGCTAATTTCCCCATCATCCAGGATCTGGTTCTTCCCATCACCACCTCTTGATGCCTTAGTCTGAACATCCCTGCTGTCCAGCTCCACCACCAGCTTTGACTCTTCAAGTGTTCTGGAAGCCCGGGTGGAACCTGCATTTATCATAGTCCCTTGGTCACTCAGATTAGCTTTTGTCCACTTCCCTGGGGAGATCCAGCCTTCCAATGGGTTTTCCCAGCCCCAACTATTTCCCAGTCTCTTCTTGTCCCCACATACTCACTATTAAGCTTTCAGTACATGTCTGTCCAAGCCTATAGACACTAGAACCCACTTTGACAGGTCTCCTGGGAGGCTTTGTGGAGGAGGGGAGGCATGCAGGCAGGCCACAATGGGGATAGAATCCCTGAGGGCAGGGCAGTAACTCCAGGATGAAAAAATGGCTCGAAATCCTCAAACCGACAAAAAAAGTGTTGTCAATCTGAAAATCAAATGACGTAGACCTCTAAAAGACATAGTATAAAAAATGTATGAAAGAAAATCAAAGAAAAAAACTGGCATTAGGAAGAGGTTTCAGGGGCCAGAAATAGCTTATTTATATGAGCAATTTTTGAGTTGTAATGTATAGAGCAAAGAAAATTCCAATCATAATAGATCAGATTATGTTTTAAAAGCTAAAGATGAAGATGAGAAAAGAAACACAGGACCTACATGACAACTTTAAAACATGGAGACATCATTAAAAGAAGACTTGAAAACTTGGAGAAAATACTATGTTTCTGAAAGGAAACATTCACTCACGTAAATATGTCAATTCTCTTCCAAACTGATTACACATTTATGGTATTTTAAATAAAATCCTTAAGGAATTGCTTTTTAGGACTTGACAGAAATTCTGAGGTTAGTATAGATATTTAAGCAGTTAAGAATAGCAAAAAACAATTTTTCAAAGGAAAGGGAGATTTACACAGTAAAAAGTTATAAAAAGTTATAAAAATAATTTAACACTACAAGTAATTTAATTTAGTGGCTGATGAAATAAAATATAATTGGAATGGAACAGAAAATGAACTAATAAAAAGATTTGCATATATGTGAATGTTTATTATGTGATAATGGTAGCTTTCCAGATTAGTTGGGGGAAAGAATAGATTATTCAATTAATGCTGCTAGGAAAATTGGCTATTTGGGGGGAAAGTTAGGTAATTTCCCACTCTATATATGAAAATAAATAGCATATATGTTAAATGTAGAAAAGAAAACACAATGTATGTGAATTTTATGATTCCATAGTGAGAAGAACATTTCAAAGGACAAAATCAGAGGTGGAAATGATAATGACTGGTCTATTTTATTTATGAAAATTAATATTAAAAATACCATAAACAGAAAAGAATACTACATTTCCCTATTGCCCTTTTCAGCAAAGCTCCTCCGGAGAATTCTCATACTTACTGTATCCAGTTTCTCTCCTCTGTTTCTCCTGAAGTTACAGAGTTCTGCTCCCATCACTCCATCAAAACCATTTTAGTCAAGGTCAGCTGTAACCTCCCTATTGCTAACACAATGGCCGTGTTTGTGCTTGATTCCTAAGCAGCATTCCGTTCTGTGAATCGCTCTCGCCTTCTTGAATCCAGCTCAGTGTTTAGTTTCTAAATCACCACGTTCTCTTAGAGTTACTCTGACTACATTGGTCTTTCTTGGTGTCCTTTGCTGTGTGTTGTCCCCTTTAAGGTTGGAGTGACCCCTGGAT
Organism: Cabassous unicinctus; assembly: GCA_029593785.1. Classification (NCBI taxonomy): domain Eukaryota; kingdom Metazoa; phylum Chordata; class Mammalia; order Cingulata; family Chlamyphoridae; genus Cabassous; species Cabassous unicinctus. The sequence goes on from JAQZBX010041318.1 coordinate 4,002, forward strand.
GTTCTCTCTTCTATAGCTCTACAGATTTCTTCAGTGATCTCATCTAGGTCCTTGGCTTAAAGACCATCTATGGATTGATAACTCCCGAATCTTTATCTCCATCCTGGGCTCCTGCCATCATATGTTCATTTGATTTGTGGTTGGTTTCTTCAACATAGCAAGTATACAACCAAACTCATCATCTCCCCTTACCTGTGCCTCCCAGTCTTTATAAATTAGGAAAAAAAAATACCAATCTCACTATTAAATAATGCAAATCCAAATTAGATACCATTTTATTCTGTCACAGGAATCGACAATATATGGCCAAGGGGCTGAATCCGGTTCACTGCCTGCTTTTCAAAACGAAGTTTATTGGGACGCAGCCACATCCACTCACTACATGGCTTCCTTCTTACTACAATGGCTGAGGTGAAGAGCTGTGACAAATATAGTATGGGCTACATAGCTGAAAACATTTATTATCTGGTTCTTTACAGATGTTTTCTGACCCCTGCTTTATCACATTGACAAGTAGGAACTTGGGCTGAGCCAATGGCAGATAAATAGAAAACATGTATGGTTTGGGTTGACCATATTTATGTTGTTGTCCCAAGTGGGACACTTTTGAAGGTGAAAGTCATGTCCCCATCAGGCTGGGAGGTATGGTAAGCATAGAGGTAGCTATAAATATATATAACGTATCTTTGAGAATTAGATGTAGGAATGCAAGACAGTGATGATTAGAGTTGAGTAAGATTAGAGTTAATAAAGGTAAGTAAGAATAATAGAAATTAGATATCAGTAAAACCCCAAAGTCTTCTAACAGCAGAAGGGAGCTTTATGACTCTTAATGCATGTTTAGATACTTCTGGTAGAAAATAGTAAATCAAGCGATTATTTTCAATCCCACACTAGACAGAATACTATTTATTATGCAACATAATGGCAGAGACATAAATTCAAGTACTCCTTGAGCTTTGCAGGGGACAGAATAGAAGATGTAAGACAAGAACAAGATGTTCGACTCTAATGAGAGGATCAGGAGAACATTAGAAGACGTGTGGCTTGGATGTTTGAAATTGTGGAGATTGGCCAACAGGAAGGAACAGCTGTAATTAAGTGCAGATCTAAGGAAGTAGCAGGAAGACAGTACTTTGCAAGTTTGACTTAGCATTGAGCTGGGAGCTCTAATGAGAACCAAAGAATGAAAGACACTTGTGGGGAATAAGACCTGGGTAATCAGCTTGTTCTTTCCCATCTGTGAGTTTTCCATGTAATGAGAAGAAGGGGAATTGGGAGATAATTTGGCCTGGGCTGCTCTGGGGGAACATCCCATCTCAACGTGACTTCTGCATGGTTGGAGGGGATACTTGGAAGTGGGCTCCTGGAAAAAAACTTTGCAGATGAGCCCATAGGTCTTGAAGCTACCTTTCTGCTACTTGGGAAAATAAGGACCAGGCTGTGGGCTAGACCCACAGCTGGCCTCTGAAAGAATGTGTAGGTGTGGAGCCCTCTGGAAGAGATGGCTACAGGGAAGTGGGTCTGAAGCAATTCAGCATAAGGGACCTGGGTTTCCTAGTGTTAGGGAATCCCAAATTCCCTCGGGAAGATTTATTCCCAGCACTGTTAATGGCATTCAGTCCCTGTAATGGAAACCCAATCTCTCCCTTCTCGTGGATCCAGCCCTTGAGAGATGAGCACCCGCTGTCTCAAGTTAGCAAATGCCTTTTCAGGTTGAGCCTCTCTTCCTTAGTTATTCTCATTAGGACCTTAGAAATTGGAGTTGGGGAGTACCATAGGCATCAGTTAGTTCAGCAGTTTTCATCTTGGAGACCTGGGAATCTGGGAAGGAGAAATGGTACTCCTTGAACCACTTTTAGTATTTCACATGCTTGTGGAATAATGTGCCTAAGCTACACAGGTCCAGAGAAAACACGTTCTTTTGGGATTAGAATGGAAACAACCCAGGGAACAAGACTCAGGATCTCATGCTCTCAGACACCCTGGAGGGGCGGTTATGTGTTGCTTTGATTAAAAGAAAGTGGAGGAAAGGGTAATTTTTACATTACAAATTCAGTTGGTGTATTAGACAAGTCTTTATAAACATGGGGTCCTGGGAGAAGCATAACCAAAGGGGAAAAGGGGAGGCTGAGGACCACTTATTTAGTCCACTGTATAACCTGCATCCCTTTGTTTTATAGCTGATGAAACTTAGACCCAGAAAGGAATGTGACAAGTTGGCACAGCTATTTAGGGGAAACTGGAGCAAGCTGGATGCACGGCCCTTAGTCTGATCTTCTCTCCATTTCCCAAATTGCAGGGAACAGAAACTGCAGGATTTGCCATCTGAGTCTGAGATTTTAAGGAGAGACAATGGGACATAAACCCAGGCCCCTGGACACCTGGAGCTGCTTGTAGGGGTGAAGAGCTAACATTGATTGAGGACCTACATTGGGCCAGGTGCTGCTCTAGGAGCTTCATTCACATCTCATATAACCCTCACAATGACCCTGGGAGTTAGGGACTAGTCCCCAAAATTCAGTTGAGGAAAACCAGGTTCAGAGAATCTACGTGACTTGGCCAAGGCCATACAATAAATAAATAATGGAGCTGAGGTTCAGATCTGGGGCGCAGTGGTCCCAGGGCAATGGTATACCCACTATTCCATCCTACTTTATTGAATATGCCTCTTCTGGCCCTGGCTGACCAGGAGATATGTGAGGGCATAGTTCCAGGATGGTTAGCTTGGGAAAGAGAAACCATTGACATTACCTGAAATTGTAGCTCATCTGTATCCATGCTCCCCAGAAGCAGCACGGGGCAGACTCTCTGTAAACATTGGATTAATTCATTGGATTTATTGGATTGTTACTTCAAGGGGCTCTTCTATGGAAGAGAGAGTTCCATTGTTCTGTAGAGCTCCGAAGTCAGACCTAAAGCAAGTTAGAAAGACCTAGAGGGAGGCAGGTTACAATTTAAGAGAAGATAGGATTTCCCGTTAATTAGAGAAATGGACCTCATTCACTTAACTTCACTGACCCACTAAAACACAAGAGCTGGCATGGCTGTCAGAAGAACCTTTGTTTTCTGATCTGAGGATGGAAACATACACTGCCTCCTACCCAAGAGCAATTATCTCCAAAGCCTAGACATCCTCAAGGTGAACTTGGTAGGTCCACAGAGGGGCTGGGGCAGCTGAGCCAGCTGGAACACATCCCTCCCATCAGCCATTAGTTCACTCACCTGTGGCAGCAACAAGCCTTTGGGAGACTGGGGCCAGGGAGTACCCTAGGGCAGTTTTTCTCATTTATGACCTGACATCTGGCTCTAAATCCCTGTTCAGTCTTGCGGTTACCAGGGCTGGACCCATGTACCTATAGTGATAATAATGGTTCAAGCACCATCTCATAGGTATTGGATGCTCACTCCCTGAACACTTCACAAGCTGTGTTGGTGTCACCCATGTGAACCTGTCCATCCATTCTCTACTTTTCTCCACCCTGTTCAACTGCCCTGGAAGGCTGACCTAGATGGACTTCTGCGTGGCCAAAGATGGGAGGGAGGGAGGAGAGTAAGGTCTGGGTAGTGAGTCCCTGGGCCCCTCCCTGCATGGTTGCCTTAGGCCAGCCGTGTCCCTTGACTGAAGGTCACTGCTCCTGTCAAGGTGGCCTTCTCGCCACTGTTCTCTCCTGCTGATGCTGGGAGCCACGGCCTCATCCCCACCACCCCTAGGATGGGAACAGCTCTGGTACAATTTCCCCTGACCACACCCTGTCCATTTCCTTTGTGAACAGTCCCTTTATTAAACCTTTCTTGGGGTCTCTTCATTTGAACACAAGTGCAACACTTATTGATACCAATACCTCCTAATTTGATCGTCATAAAAAAGTGGGAGATAGAGACTATTGTTTTCATGTTTAGAATGAGAATGCTTGGACAGAGCGTGGCGTAGTCACTTATCCCAGAGGCCCTTTGTTTGAAAGGGGTGGAGCCAGTCTTTGCATCCAGGCAGTTCAGAACTTTTACTGCTACACTATGGCACCTAGTTCCATTGCCTCTTTTCCAAGCAGGCCTAAGGCACAGAAGAGGAAAAAAAAAAAGGAAGAAGGAACAAAGCAGGCCAGATTGCCTTCTTGGGACCTGTCCCCAAACCTTTATCCTTATCTTGAGCCTCTAGAATTCACCACGTCAGAGGTCAGGGAACCATCCAGCACATAGAGGGTCAGGCCTCCTAAGAGGCAAACCAAGAGATCCCCAAAGAGGGCCTTCCAGGAGGCCTGAGCTTTTAATCCCTTCAGTTAAACCGAGGCATTATCCCCCGTTGGTTTGAGGCTCAGCGAATGCCTGTAGACTTCACCCCTAAGCTTCAGCTTCTCCGTGGGCATGGGCTGGAAGGAAGCTCTCAAGGCCAAGAGATGTGAGGCCCTTTCTGTGGTTGTCTCGATTGCAAAGGGAAGGGAACAACCTGGTGTGAATGGGCCTGTCGCCTTCCCTCCCAGCACAGTTTTGTGCTTTGGAAGCATTTGCCCCAAGCCTGACATCTGCTCCTGGCATGTATTTTGCTGAGCTCTTGCCAGAAGGGGTGGTCACACGAGGTGTTTCATTAGGTGTCTTAATAAGCCTTGTAACTGCAGCTCGGCCTGCCTCTCCCCTGCGGAGCTGCTTTCTGCATGAGGCAGGGAAGGGTAGATGTTTCAGACATAATTTGCATTGGCAGCAGGAATATTATTTTTGCATTATAAAGCACGGTGGGTGACCTTATCAAAAGTGGAAGATGTGAGCAGGCAGCAAGCCAGCCGGCATGCACAGCTCCCAGTGACATAGGTGAGGGAAGTGGGGGTAATGGAAGGTGTTAGCTCCCTCGGTGGCCTTGCCCCATTCCCAGGAACTGCAGGCAGCTCAGCTTCTCCTGCAGACCCCAGAGAGATCTGAGTGTAGGCAGATGCACCCTGGATTCCAGCAGGACCCAGAAGCAGTCATGGCGGTCCTGTGAGTGAGAGCAAGGATCTTATGTGCTCTTTGGGGGCATCTCTAAGGTTACCCCTGAGCCCTGGCCCAGCTGGAGGCTTGAGTCCCCTCCAGTCCACTTATTCCCCATCCTTATTTCCCAGGGTCTTGGGCTGTCTGATTTCTTGCACATGTTCTGGGATAATCTAGTTTGCCCTTGAGCATATGCTCCATCCTGGTCCCATTTCTCCAGACCAGACCTCAGAGCTCTGTTCATGCTTGCCATAGATGCCTACCTCTAGCCCATAACCCAGAAGCTTCCTGGCATGCCTTTCCCCCAGACTTTTCCATTTTCCTTGAAGCAATTGGGCTGTGTGGCCTGTGGGGTATACCAGCTGCCCTCCACACTCCCTGCTGAGGCTGTTTGTTCTCAAAAGGAGAGCCTGTGATCACAGACTTTTAAAATAATCTATGGGATATTCAATGGGAACCCAGTGTCAGAATTCCCATGATATGATAGGATGGGAAGCATTTGTATAAAATCATAAACCATTAGACATGGAAGAGACCTTGGAAAACCAACCAGTAGAATCCTTCCATTTTACAGATGAGACAACTGAGACCCAGAAGGGAAAGTGACTTGGGTGAGCACTTTGTACTTTTCCCCAAGCTGGACCTCTTTCCACTAAAATGATCATGGTGTAAGGGGGGAAGGGGGTGGGGGTGGGCGAAGAGGGCAAACCAGACCAACTCAAAACAACATGGGCCTGGCCCAAGGCACTTGTTTGCCTGGTGTGACGACCTTTAGTACATGCACACACTCAGGCAAGGGAGGCATGGGCTGCTGCTGAGCAATGACTGGGCCCTTTGTCCCTAGGTAGCCCCTCTTCCCAACAGGGGCATCTCCATCCTTGTCTGCACATTAAGGAGAGGCAGAAGCACCACCCTATTCCCAGACAGCTGGATCTCAGAGACCTCAAACTCAACGTCAAAATACTACCAGAAAAGGCAGGACCCAAGGAGTCTTTCCAGAATAGGGAGCTTATCAAATCCTAGTACCCTTATCTCATAGCATGGTGTCTGACCCAAAATAGGTGTCCAAATATTTGAATGAATGAATGAATGAATGAATGCTAGAGCAGTATTAAGCTGGCTCTCAATGTATTGGATGTACCCAAGGACAAGGTATTCAGTGAATGGGGAGAGGAGAGAAGGGGTGAGAAGGGAAGGATTTCAGCAGCCCAAGTAGCCCATTGCCATGTGAGGGGAGCATTGGCATGGAGGCCCTCCAGGAGCCCCAACTAGGTGTCATCCATGTCGGCTTTCTGTGAAAGACTATGATGGACCACAGGGAAAAAGTGAACCACTGACACCTCTGAAATCAATGGTCCTTGGAACATTCCTTATACCAAGAAATCAGGTTGGCAAAGAAGATGATTTTTCTGGAAAGGCTAATTCAAATGGTCAAGTGGATGGCCCAGTGGTGGGCATGTTGACCTCAGGCTCATCTCTGAAGATGAGCTTATATGGCTTCTTATTTTCCTCTTAATGTTTTTTTGAATTGTCTAGACTTCCTACCCTGAAGCTTGTTATTTTTTTAATCACAAAAAATTTTTTGGACTACTATTACTTCTATTGTCACTACTACCACTGCTATTACTGCTGCTACAACTGTCAGAGCCACTTCATAGGTTTTTTATGAGAGTGAAATGAAATAATGAACTTAAAGTGAGTAGCACAGTGCCGGCACAGTTAGCACTCCGAAACAAGGCTCTCCCGCGCTCACCTGCTTAGCTGCATCGTGGCTGTCCTCAGCGTGTATGCTTAATTTGACTGATTTATTCTGAATTTGAGGTTTTTTTCCCTCATTATTTTCTTTCGTTCTGAAAAATTGTGTTCAGGTTATTGATCTTGCCGTTTTCTTGGCCGAGTTTCTAAGATTTTACACACCCACACACACACACATTATTATATATATTTTTCCTGGCCAGTTATAGAATTTTCTTCCAAAGCAAGGAGATGTGCTCTCTGAGGTCATCATACTATAACGATATTTGGTCATGTCTTCATCCCTTACTCTGATAAGATCACGGCATCCAGAATTAAGCACATAGATGGCTTTAGTCCAATTGTAAAGTTCCATGTGCTTCTCCTCCAAGGAAGCAAAGCTGCTATCGTGGTGTGGTCTGCTCTCTCTCTCTCTCTCTCTCTCTCTCTCTCTCTCTCTCTCTCTGTGTGTACCTTGGGAGGGCTCTGGCTCCAGCTCCCACAGCCTGTAAATACCTGTGACACCTGCCACATCCTCTCTATTTCTCACCTTTGGACTCAGGCCACCAGAGGTTGTTGCCCTTGCCAGGTTTCTTTCGAGAAATGACAACCTGAGATGCTACCATCTGCCACATTTACCTGAATTACCTCGCATTCTGGAATTTCTGCCTCTGAAAAGAAATAATACCTTGGGTTGATTTCCGACAGGTCGCTGCTTGTGACAGCTGCCCCAGCAGAGGCCAGGGGGGAAGCAGCCAGTCTGTGGGATGTGAGGAGCAAACTTCTCCAGGATCGCTGCAGCAACATGTTGAGAAAATGATTCTATCAGCAAACGAAGACAGGGTGTCGCCTGCAATGTGCACTGCATAATTACTTATTTACCTCCCACTTGGGATCACTGATCGGAAGCTATCAATAGCTGCAGTTTATTTTCAAAGTCTCTTTAGGGAACTAAAGTTTATCTGTACGAGAAGAATCTTTTGGTCGCAGAATTTTTAAGCCAGAAGCTCCTTTGGAGGGAATATGATCCACACACTTACTTTGCAGGTGGAGAATTTGAGCTCCAGAAGTGAATGAACTTCCCCAAGGTTGCACCATCCCTGACTCAACCTGGTGCTCAGCTCCCACACCGGGGTGGCTGGTGCTTTACAGACTCTGGGCTCTTTTGCTTTTGCTTTGTCTTTTGGAGTTTAGGGAAGGTTCTCAGTGCAGCCTCCGTAGAAGACACTTGTGACGTGAAGAAGAGACCTATTCAATAGCTTCTGGCTGCCTTTCGTGAAACCAGGCTCCCATAGGAGAAATGGGACTTCTCTGATTACGAGGATTTTTCTAAGAGCGGCTCTAGTTGTAATAGTGATTTGTGCCAAATCTTAAGAGGTACGGAATTGAGCTGGGATGAAAAAACAAATCACTGTGATGATTAAAATGAATGTGCCTTCTGTAACACGCTGAGACCTCTGTTTGGGGCTGATGATGAAGTGGGGAGAAGGATAGGATGTTGGGGACGTTTAGCCACTTATAAAGCAGAAGTAGGAGGCCTGCAGGCCGCATTACAGTACTTTACAGAAGGTGGCTAACTTTGTCTTGGGCTGGATTGAAACTTGGCTTTCTTTCCCAGGTTCCACAAGTATTTATTACCGGGGATTGGCCATCTGCAGAGTGCTGGCATATACATGAGCTCGCGTAATGTTCACCGCAAACTCATCAACTACATTCAGGTCAACATTCCCTTAAACATATTCCAACAATCCAAAAAAGCGATGAAACAGAATTTTTTTTTTTTTTTTAATCTTTAACACTAAATTAATTAGGCTGCCAAATTTGACCCAGACTGTTGTGAAAAGCTATTTATATCTTTATATATCTCATCTTGTGTGAATTTCCATATGCTTCATTGTAGAAATATTTATGTTGTTGAGCATAGACTGTTGCCCCAGATCCCACAGGTGATGTTATATGTGCCATGCTACCTTTCTAAAATTCTGGAACATTCTGAGTGCTGAAATGTATCTTGTCATGAGAGTTTTGGGTCAGGGATGTGGATACAATCTCCATTTTAAAGCTGGGGAAACTGAGTCTCAGAGAGGTTAAGTCACTGGCCCAAGGAGACTCAGCTCATAAATGGAGCAGCTAGTTTCAAACAAATACAGATTTCGAAGGGGCTTTGACTCATTAATGGGGAGGTTCCTGGTGAACAGAGTGTCTGAGCAATGATGCTACTCAGCAGGTAGCAGATGCCAGCGCTGCAGGTGGATGGATGTCTCCTTTGAGGTGAGACCCCAGCCAGCAGTGGGAGTTTGGGGGACAGGCTATACCTCATTGAAAGAGAGCATGGGGGCGCTTAGCCTGCTATTGGTAGCCTTACCAGGCTGCCTGAGTTGAGGCAACCCAGACCAGAAGTGAGAAGACAGAAACCAAGGGCAAACTGACCCAGCAAAAGGCTTTGAGTCAAGCAGCATGGACAAACCCACGGCCCTTAGAAGACGGGTGGAAGCTCTGTGGACAGGAAGCACTAGGGATCCCCCAAATATGTGGGGGTATTGGGCTCTGAGCAGCAACGCCTGCTGAGAGCATGGGTTCGGACAGTGGAGAGGCAGAGTGCCTAGGGCAGAGCCAAGAGGGCTGCAGGAGCAGGGATTCATACCCCATGTTCACCAGTAGGCAATGGTTCACAACCTCAGCTAGCATTAGACTCTCCTGGGCATCTCTGGAAAAGTCCCGAGGCCCAGGCTGCACCTAGGCCAATTTCATGAGAATCTCTGGGGTTCAGGCATCAGTATTCTTAAAGCCCCCCAGGTGATTTCAAACTGTAGCCAGGTTTGAGAACTACAGCTGAGGGTACCGGCTCAGTAAGGGTCCTGGGCAAAGTTCGATTCCTGGTAGAAGCTGAGCCTCAGGGGAGTCTGAGGTTGGTTTCCACCTGGCCCTCAGGACTGTGTCACCCCTGTCACAGGACCTCCTTGGCCATCATTCTGTTTAACCCATCTATTTCTCTTCTCTCTTCTCAGCTTTCAACCAGCAGGATTCAGACAAATAGCTGCTTCCCATTATAGGTAAAGCGTTTCTAATAGGGCCTGGCATACAGCGAGCACTTTCTCTAAGAGTTTATTATTATTTCTCTAACCACCCTTATAAAAATCCTTTCTTTCTTAATTCTTACTTCCTGGAGAGTGACCCCAAAATGATAGTTTTTTATCACCCTCGCTATGGATGAAGATTTTGCTTTAAAAGAGGCTTTCTTTTAATTAAGGCTTTTAAAAAAAATTTCCCTGAGAGCTAGATCATGTGAAGGGCACTTCTTTTTTTTTTTTTAATTAATGAACACAGGGTAAGCTGAGCCACAGAGTGACATTGAGATCGTTTTTAAATCCACAATTACAGAGAGCTGGGGATTGACACCTGTCTGAGGTGGAAGGGGCTGGGCGGGGAGCAGGGAGGTTGTGTGGGTGTGGGAGAGGAGACCATGTCCCAGCACCCAAGCATTCGCTCTGCCCAGCAGACTCCTGCTGCCTTCTAGGACTGGTGGACCACGGATGGGGAGGGGGAATGGCAGGGCAGACAGCCAACAGTGGCCAGTCCGTTAGTGCTTAAGAGATGGGTGAAGAAATGGGAAAGGACAGTTGGCACCTCACTGTAGTGGACTTTGGATTCTCTGCCAAGGAGGTAGATGCCCTTCACCGAGCAATGGACAGCCATTGGGGGTTTAGAAGCAGGGAAGGGTTGTGATTGATTTTTGTGTTCCATCCATCTGGTTCTCTTCTCCGTGACTGGCCTTTGGTCAAGGGCCGCTGACCCATCGGTTCCAGCCGAACTATTCTCACGATAACCACAGGATCACAGAACTTCAAGGTCATGGTGTCGACTCTTTGATCCAGGTGCCCATCAATGCGGGGATTCCCTACCGGTCCTCAGTATTTAGTGGGTTTCATTGATCTCAGGAAAGAAATCTCTACTCCCTTTTCCGGCTTTGCAGAACTCAATCCCCGCCTGGGCTTAGTGTGGGTTCCCTGATTAAAAGGATTCTTCATATTGTGATGCTCTCAGGCACCAGACTGGCTTTCCATTTGTAGCACCATTTCATCTAGCAGTCTAAATGAGGCCTTGGTGCTCCCAAACTGCCACCCAGATTGGAAAATAAATTCAATTATCCTCTCTCACTGCCCTGGGAGGCCAGATAAATACTGTCCATCCAGAAATGTGAGTACCAAGCCTCACTCTTGACCCCCTCCTCTCCCACAGCCCCCAATCCTGCCCATTTCCCTTTCTAAACATCCCTTGGATTTGTTCTCTTCTCTACTTTGCCACTAGGCTGCCATCATCCCTCCCCTTGCAATCATTCCAAACTAGTGTCTCTTTTTCCCTTTACCCTCTCTACTCTGCACATGGCAACTGAGGAGCTCTTAAAACCTAACTCTGATCATGTCAGTCCTGCACCTAACAGCCTTCATGGTTCTGGGGTCCCCTGAAGCCCACCCTCCTCTTCATCTTCAACTGGAGATACTCATGCTCAAACCTCAGCGACTTCTTTCTGGGCTCTGAATCTGTGGTGTGTTCTGTTCTGCCCCAGGATTTTTGCACACTGTGTTAGTCAGCCAAAGGGGTGCTGATGCGAACTACCAGAAATGGGTTGGTTTTTATAAAGGGTATTTATTTGGGGGTAGAAGTCCACAGTTACCAGGTCATAAAGCATAAGTTTCTTCCCTCACCAAAGTCCATTGCCATGTGTTGGAGCAAGACAGCTGCCGACGTTTGCCAGGGTTCAGGCTTCTTGGGTTCCTCTTTTCCCAGGGCTGTGTTTTTCTCTGGGCTTAGCTCTTTCTGTTTCCCCTACAAGGTCAGCTGTAGACTATGAGGCTCTCTAGGCTTTGCTTCTCTCCACAAGGCTAGCTGTGAACTCTCAGGCGAATGGCTCATCTCTTTCCTGGAGCCTTCTCTCCTTCCTCATGACCAAGCTCTCTTACCTCACAGGGCTCCAGCTCAAGACTTCAACATCAAAACTGCTCCCTCTGTCCTTTGCCTTGCCTTTTATATTTGATTTCCCCACCCACCAAGGGGTGGGGTCAACGCCCTACTGACGTGACCCAATCAAAGCCCCAATTATAACTTAATCATGCCCATATGAACAGATCAGTTTGCAAGCATAATCTAATATAGATTTTTGGAATTCATAATTCCATCAAATTGCCAAATGGCTACACACACAATCTTCCCTCTGCTAGGAATATTCTGTCTCCTCCTTCTGCTAGGCTCTCCCTACACCTTCCTCTCAATAAACCCCACCTCATTCTTTAATTCTCAAATGACAGGTCACCTCCTTGGCATGAGGCCCCCATCAAGTGATCTTGCAGACTGTTTCCTTCATAGCACACACCACAATTTGCGACAGTGGATTTGTTGAATTGCTTATTGATGAAGGTCTGTCTCCTTCCTCTTCCAAATGATTTTTCAGTGCCTAGAACAGTGCATGGCACAAAGGAGGGACTGAATAAATATTTGTTGAATGAATTAATGACTGATGAATGAATGCATGAAAAACTGAGGCTCAGTGATATTAAATAACTGGCCCAAACTCATGCAGCTTGCATGTGATGAAGCTGGGACTAAATTCCAAGCATGTGCCTCCCAAGCCCCATGTCTTTTCTGCTACCTCACCTGGCGGTGGCTTCTGAGATTTAGCTGTCTTCTGCCCTCCGCCCTGGCCTTGACAGAAAGGATTTAACCTTACCTTCTCCAGAAACAAGGAGTCTGCCCTGGTCTTAATCACTCTTGCCAGGGTGGTGCCCTAGAGGCTTCTCTGTGGAACATTCTGATTCCGCTCTATCCTAACCTTTCAGCCTGCTGGAGATCGTCTAGGAGGATTTCCTGATTTATCGACAAAGGTGTCAGTGTAAAGAGCCGCATTACTCCAAATTCCTTCAGAAAATCATTTTTAAAAGACAGGATACTTGGGCCTTTCAGAAAAAGAAAAGTTTTCCAGCAGAGACGGTTACTCTGTTGTGTTCTGATCTGATTTCGGCTTCTTGAGGCAACATCCCAGAGAGTGGAAAGATGTGAGAGGGCACCGGAACCATCAGCCTCTCCAGACTAAGCATGACTATGGATTGAAGGGCGGACTCCTCAGTTGATTTTGTCTAACAAGTATTAATTGAGCTCCTATTTGTTGCCAGGCTCTGGGGATCCAACTGTGGATAAGTCAGATGTGGTCCCCAAGTAAATAAAGAATGCAAATGTAGTGAGCGGAAAGTGCTGTGAGGAGAAAAAAAATCACTAGCCATGGTCAGCATGGGCTCTCTGAACAGTCTCGATGGCTAAATTCCAGCAGGCACGACTAGAGCCCAGGGCCCTGGGATTTGTCCGTCCCCTACCCCGGTGGGGAGACATGGGCAGGGCTCTTGGTGAGGATGGAGACAGGAATTGAGATCTGGAAACGGGATGGACAAGAGCTGGTGATGAGGGAGGATGGCAAGTCTGCTAAGTGTAGCAGAGGACGGAAGGGATCAGATACCTGGCTGTAGCAGTTTGAAGTAGTTATGAATTCCAAAAATAGATATTGGATTATGCTTGTAAACTGGTCTGTTCATCTGGGCATGATTAAGTTATGATTAGGGTGTTGACTGGGCCACGTCAGTAGGGCATTGAGTCCTGCCCCTTGGTGGGTGGGGTCTCAAAGATAAAAGGCATGGCAAAGGACAGAGTTGGAGTAGTTTTGATGTTGGAGTTCTGAAGAAGAAGGAGAGAAGGCCTCGGGAAAAGAGACGAGCCATTCACCTGACAGTTCACAGTTGGCCTTTTGGAGGAAACAGAGGAGCAGAGCCCGGAGAGAAACTGAGCCCCAGGAAGAGAGAAACCCAAGAAGCCCTAACCCTGGCAAACGATGGCAGCTGTCTTGCTCCAACACATGGCAACAGACTTGGATGAAGGAAAAAACTTATGCTTTATGACCTGGTAACTGAAAGCTTCTACCCCAAATAAATACCCTTTATAAAGACCAACCGATTTCTGACATTTTGCATCAGCACCCCTTTGACTGCCTAATACACCTGCTTTCCCGGCAGAGGACCATGCATATGTCAGAACAAGGTGGGGGAGCCCCGAGTGCCAGGGGCCGCAAGTAGGCCAGGCAGTGGGGTGCTGGGCATACTCACCCCGGGGTTCTTAGGGTCCCCTGGATGTGCCTTTGTGGACTCCACTCTCTGATGGCATGAGGAAAGGACAGGTGGCAAATCCCAGCTCTGCCCTTGACCCCCTGTATGACTGTTGAGGACAGCTGTGTCCTGGCTTTGGGCCTCGGTCTCCCCATCTATAAAGTTGCCAGTGGAAGACAGGGCTGGTTCTGCCCGCCCTCCTCCAAGAAGTGCTTATTGTGAGAGCAACCCTGGAGCACTGGAGTTAAGTTGACCTCAGACTGCTTGGGTTCCAATCCCAACTCCAGTACTTACTTTGCTGAATTACATGGGGCAAATTACTTAGTCTTTCTGTACTTCAATTTCCTTAGTTTTAATATGGGGATGGTGATACTTAATTCATAGGGTTTTGTGCAAATTAAATGAACGATGAATATAAAATGCTTGGCACAATGCCACAGACATAGCCAGTGCTCAATAAACATTAGCTATTGTCATGCAATTATTATTTGCCAACCCTTTTACATATAAAGTAGGCTTTACTCTACCAGTTTTATGGATTGAGAAATCTGCCAAAAGGTGTATAAATTAATGCCAGGAAGTAAGTGGTCGATTAGAGATTCAAACAAAGGCTATTTTGTTCCAAAGCTCCAGCTCATCATCTTTTTCTGACTCCCTAGCTCTAGAAACCAAATATTGGCCCTTACCCAGGTCTTACACAGCTTAAGGACTTGGGTTTTTCCAAAGACATAGTTTTTCTTTTCTCATTTAAATGCTCTGCTTGACTCTGCCTTGCCAAGCTTGTGAGGAGTCATGAAGATCAACTTCTAATCTGGGAAGGCTTTGCAGGAAATAGAAATGCCCAAAGGGTTGCCACTCATTCAACAGCTGGGGATGCATAGATGGCGGAGACCCTGGATGCCTGCCATCGTTTATAATTGGTTTGGGGAACCTGTCTCCTGGGAGAGGGGCGCATGAGAGAAAACATAAAACTGCTAGGAGCACACTGTGGGGATGGGGTGTCTGGTGTGGGAATCTGCCTGGCCCTGCTTGCTGGTGGGTGGAGGAGGGCTCCTTGCCTCCAGCCTGGGCAGCAGGAGGCTGGGATGACCTGCTCCTGCCAGGCTTCTTGGTGTCAGGCTTTGAGGTATACACTGCTTCAGGGAGTCAAAGTGCAGGGCTAGAGATGACTGGCTGACCCCAAACCCTCATCTTATGGGGGACAAGCTGAGTAGGTCACATCTTAGGAGCCCCTGCTAGGTACCAGGCGTCATGAGAGCCACTTGCCCAACCTGCCGTCACATCGGAACCTTTCCTCTGTACCCTGAAACATTCAGAATTCCTTCCTAATAGGACATGGACTTTCCTTATATTTTGCCTGATTAAGGAGCACGGAGAAATATTTTTTGCCTTCTTTATCTCTCTTCCCTCCCCCTCCCTTGTGGATCATTAAGATAGAAAGTTTGGAAAATTCCGGAAAGTGTGAAGAAGAAAATGAAAATTAACTGTAAATCCAATAATGAGAGATAATCACAATTAATACTTTAGTACCATTCCTTCTAGTCCTTTATCTGTTCACTTTTAAAAAAATTGTATTATTTTTATCAAAAACTTGAACTTGTTCAGAATATTATTTAAAAAGTAGTATTTTCTAGAAAGCTTGTAGTGAAAGACAGCAGCCTACTCCCCCTTGATTCTCTCTCCCCTGAGGCAACACGCATCCCTTCTTTAGGCTGTTGTTTTTCCCCTTGTGTTTTAACACTGCATTTCTAAATGAGATACAAGTCCTCTTCCTTGTTTATTTTGGTTGGCATATTATCATTGATTTCTTTGGAAGTTGAAAATTTAGCTTTCTTAAGCATATCCCTGCATGCTTGCCTCCCTCCACCTTCCCAATCCGGTATAATTTGGAGGTAAGTCAATTTTCAGGGTTGACCTTATTTTAACCTTATTTACACCTGGGCCCTGTAGTATATTGTGATTACATTCCTTTTCTCATTTCCTTTGTCAGAGTTAATAACTGCTTTGCTTTATGGATTATTTAATTTTCTTTTAACTAATCGTTAATTGCCTCTAACTATCTCCCAGAAGTGTTAATCTCATCTCGTTATGTTCAAACTGATCAGGTTATCTACGGTTTTCATTTTGCATTGTCCCTTGTAGTCATATTCCTGGGGTCCTCTATGTTCTGGTTTAATCTGGCCTTTGTACTCTTTAGAGTCTAGTCACAGTGCTCCCCCTGGGGTTTCCTGCTGCCTCCCTCTTTTCTCCTGGTCATGAGTTCCTCTTTTTGTCTTTTAATTCCTTGTTCTATTACCGCAAAATCTCTAGGAGCTTCCTAAGAAAGTCTTCATGGGAAATAAATTTTTAAAAATATCTTGCATGCCTGACAATCATTTCATGCTTTCTTTATATTTGATTGATAGTTTGGCTGGGTATACAATTCTAATTGGATATAATTTCCCTAAGAATTTTTTTTTTAGTTTATATTCAGTAAAATTCACTCTTTTTGGTATATGGTTCCATGGGTTTTGACAAATGCCTAAAATCATATATCCAGCACTCTAGTACATACAGAACAGATCCATCTCTCCAAAAAATTCTTTTATGGTGACCCATTGCCACCAATCCCTCTTCCCCTATTCCCTGCCTCTGGCAACCACTGATCTGTTTTCTGTCCCTATAGTTTTGGCTTTTCAAGAATATTACAAAAAAGAAATCATATAAAACATAGCCTTTTGAGTCTGGCTTCTTTCTTTCAGCATCATGTATTTGAGATTCATGTATGTAGTGGTGTATGTCATTCTTGTATCGCTGACATTCCATTGCATAGGTGTACCATGTTTATCCATTCACCAATTGAAAGACTTTTGGGTAGTTTGAAGTTTTTGGTGGTTATAAAAAAGGTGTCTAAAGATTAGCATACAGGTTTTTGTATTAATATAAATTTTCATTTCCCTTAGGTAAATATCTAGAAGTGAAATTGCTAGGTGATAATTTTGTAAGAAACTATCAAACTGTTTTCTAAGATACTGTACCATTTTGCATCCTCCTGAAGAGTGTGTGAGGATTTGAATTGCTCTGTATCCTCACCAATGCTTGGATTTATGGTTTAAAAAACGTTTTAATTTTAGCTATTCTAATTGGTGTGTGCTGGTATGTCATTGTGGTCTCAATTTGTGTTTCACTAAAGAATAATGATATTGAGCATCTTTTTGTGTGCTTATTTGCTTTCTGTATATCTTCTTTGTTGTTATTGGTATAGTTGTTTAAATCTTTTGCCATTTTTTAAAGTTGGTTGTTTATTAAGCTTTGAGAGTTCTTCATATATGCTGAACACAAACATTTTGTCAGATATGTGATTTTTAAATATCTGCTTCTAGTCTGGGGCCTATTTTTTTTTTCATTCTGTTGAAAATACCTTTTACAAAGCAAAAGTTTTTTTTATTTTTATGAAGTCAGATTTATCAATTTTTCTCTTATGCATCATATTTTGGTCTCATATCTAAGAATTCTTTGCCTAACCCAAGGTCACAAAGATTTTCTCCTGCATTATAGTTTTACATTTTACATTCAGGTCTAAGCTCTATCTTGAATAAGCTTTTTTGCATGGGGTGAGATCAGGGTTCATTTTTTTGCATATGGATGTCCAATTGTTCCAGCACTATTTGTTGAAAAGATTGTCCTTTATCCATTGAGTCATCTTTGTACTTTGTCAATCTCTCAGAATTTTGCGGGTATTGCTGTGTTGTCTAACAGCTTCCATTCCATATTTTGAGAAGTCCAGCATCATTTGGATTCCTGATCTTTTATACGTGACACATTTATTTTTTCTCTTTCTATAAACACTTAGAATATTTTCTCTACCCCAGTATTTTGAGATTCTTTAATGTTTTGGTATAGGTACTCGTTATTCATAATGCTGGGCCATTTGGATACCATTTCAATCTATAACCTCATAATCGTCAGTTCTGGGAATTTTCCCTATATCATTTCTTTGATAATATACTCTTGGTTCTCCCTGATTTGTTCTGAAAAATCCTGTTAGTTGGCTTTTGGATCTCCTAGATTGTTCCTCTAATTTTCTTATCCATTTTCTCCTCTTGTCCTTCTGTTTACTTTTTCTCTTTTCTAGATAATTTCCTCAACAAGATCTGCTATGTCATCTTTTAATTTCTCCTTTCATATTTTTTTCTGCCTGAGGGTCCTTTCTTGGTTTTCTAAATGCTCCTTTCTTATGCCATCCTGTTCTTAGATGGCATGCTTCTCGTTAAGTTTTTTTTTTTTTTTTGGACTGTCATTCATGTTAGAGGTATCCTCAAAGGCTGGTGATCATTGGCAGTCCACTTGTATTTGAGAGAAGGGCACTAAATGTGTGAGTGTATGTACTGCATGGGCAGGACTTACCAGCTGACTGGCTTGACTCTAGGGAGACAAGGCAGCAGACTGGCTTTGTCCATTGAGAAACTCTGGAATGTCCATGCCTAAGGTCTTTTTCTCTTTGTGTGTTTGGTTTCCCCAAAGATAAACCCTCTGCTCTCCTGTCCGGTGGAGAGTATATGAGGCCT
>JAQZBX010041319.1:0-21579 GCA_029593785.1 Cabassous unicinctus
TGGCCATGTGACGGGACAGCCAAGGAGCCCCAAAGACTGTGGCCAGCCAGGAGACACCGACCCCAAAGCCAGCCTTCCAGCCTCTGCAACCCCGAGTCAATGAATTCCTGATGGTAAGCCAACACGCATGGTGCTTGGTGCTTGTTTTAGCAGCGATCATATCCGATCCTGGCTACCACCTCGTCTGAGGGCAGCTCTGTCCCAGTACTGGGATCACGACCGGCACAGAGTTGACACAACAAATACAATATATATGACATAAATACGAAAATGAATGTCTGTTGAATAAACGAATGAACAAATGAACACATCAAGGTCAACAAAGCATCACCTGGAGGCTGACCTCCAGGTGGTATCCTGGCTTGCCACCCGTACTTGCAAGACCTTGACCAAAATCCTGAATCTCTCTGTGCCTCTGTTTCCCCGTCTGGGAAGTGGGGATAACAGTGGGTATAACAACTCATTGGGGTGTTATAAGGACTAAATTAGTGGGTATTTATAAAGAAATTAGAACAAACACAAAACAAGCATTATATAAATGCTTGATAAAATGAATGAACGAATGAAGAGGAAACATCTTACAGAAAATTAAGAGATTTGGCCAATTTCCTATCACTCTTTAACCCGACAATTCTGACCCAGTGCTCCTTTCCTTTTATTATGTTGGCCTGTCGATAATAGAAATTAAGAAGAGAAAACTCTGTGGAAAAATACATGGAAGTGATGAAGATTCCAAAAAATGCTCATCAAGGATCGGCAAGCCCCAAGCCTGGCAGTCTCCCACACACCTAACCGATGATCACTCACCCCTGGTTACCACCCCACAGCCTTCCACACGTCCCCACCACCAGCTCTCCACATCCCACCCTGCTGGGCAACAGCTCGTTTACGTGCTGAGCCCCTGGGGACTAGAAGCTGCTGTGGGGAGAGGCCAGGTGGGCAGGAGAGACAACGGTCTTGCAGGCAGCAGGGTGGGCGAGAATCTGGGGCAAGCAATTCCTCTCCCTAAGCCTCAGCTTCGCCTGGATAAAAGAGCAATGGCAAGGCCCACCTTGCGGGTGGCCCTTAATTATATACATGTGTTCTTACAGCTCTGACAGAGTGGTGTGAGGCCTGGAATACAGGGGGCTGCACGGGTAGCTCTCACGGTCAACAGGAGATTCCCCGGGGCCTCGCCCACTCAGAGCAGCAGTGGGGAACTGCTTCTAGCTCCCGTCGTGAATGCTGAATCGGCCAGTTCTTGCAATGCAAACCATCGTGCTTTCAATGAAATACTGCATTTATGAAGGCAGATCCAAGGTCATCATCCCAATCAACTTCCCCTCACTAAAAACACAAATAAAAGCACAGGACGCCATTGAGAGGACTGGCAACACGGAGATGAGCAAGCCAGCAATCTGAAATAAAAGTGTCACTGTTAGTGGCGAAGGTGCTGGAATGTTTTGCAAACCGGGGAAAGTGCAGACTCCCATTCACTTATTTCTAGACTAAGATGTCACCCCAACAAACCCATACACAACAGCCTACGAATTTCCCCACCTTTTGGTTCCAAACGCAATAAGCTCCGCACAGCCTATAATGTAACTGGCTGAATTCAGCAAAAACACAGAATGCAATTATTTTTCTTTTGTCACCATTAGGTGTCACCCAAGTTAATAAAAATTCCCTACAGCAGGGCTCATTAAATAAAGGAATAAATCATCTAGGAAATAAAATAACCGTAGGAACAGAAAGTGAAATGTTCTGGAGACAGACTTCACGTAACGCAGAAACGCTTAACAAAGCTTTCCTGGGGCAAAGCAGGCCACATTTGGTGTGGAGGTCATTAGCTGGCTAACTCGTCTTGTCTCTATTAACAAGGAAACTGATCTGCCAGCATATGGATTCAGATTCAAAAAGCTCAGACACAAACCCCAAGGGGCAAAGACGTGCACGGATGTCAAACTTGCCACTCAAGTCTAACTCAAATCCGCCTGCTCTGGGAAACCGCCCGATGTCCACTGACTGATTAGGAGCTCCTTCACCTGGCAAGGGCCCCCGGGGCAGCCCCTACAGTTGCTTATTGGGCCCCACGATTCCCGGCTAGACTGAAGGAACTGGATAACAAATACGCCATCGCATCTTTGTACCTCCAGCAACAAGCAGAGTGCCCCTGGCTGGGTGAAAGGCATCCGACGTAAGAGGGCTGAGAAAAATAAAAATACGCCCCGATAATAACATCACCTTGGATTGCTCTCCCGGGAGAGGAAGGGAAGGCTGAGTCTTCCCCTCGTGTCTTGCTGCTTACTGCCGCCTTCCCTTCTAGATTTGGAGTCTGGAAACCCAGGACTCACTCTGGCTCTGTTAGTTACCAGCTGCGAGACCTCAGGTGAGCCGCTTCACCTCCCAGAGAGTATTTCCTCGTTGGTTAAGTGGGACGGCTCATGACACCCACCCTTTTAAAGATGCTAGGAAAATTACATGAGCTACTATGACGAGCAGCTTGCTGTAAACACTAAGATTCCGTAGGAATAATATTGCCTTGCAAACCCTTCTATTTCTTTAGTGCTTCTAAGTATGTGCCCTTGATTATCTCAAGATGGCAGCCACAGAAGCCACTGGTCACACGCCTAGCACACGAGGACACTGGGCTTACAGAGGTGACGTGACCTGGTCAGATCACTAGGTCAGCAGTTCCCCAGAGCCGCTCGCGGCTGCACCGCGGCCTGCGCTAGCGGGCCCCTGCTTAAACGCACTCATTGCTCCCACCGTGAGCAAACCAGTTTGTTCTGTCTCACAACTGTTGGGAATCGAAACAGGTCCCCCACAAGAGACACGTTCAGGCCTTCCCCTGCCCTCCCGCGGGCGGGTGCTCATTTGTAGGTGGGGCTTCGGTGCTTTTATTAGCTGAGCCTGGCCACACTGAGTCTGGGGGCCTTAATCCATGTGACTAGAGGCCTCAGAAAGAGGAAACTTGGACGCCATCAAAAGAAGCCAGAAGCCAGTGGAAACCAGAAGAGCAGAGAGAGAGGGAAAGAGAGAGAGGGAGACCGCCACGCGACAGAGGACACCAACACCTGAAAGTTACCAGCCCTGGGGGACAGTGCCTTGACCTGGGACCTCTGCCTTCAAGCTGTGAGCCAGTGCATGCTTGCTGTTTAAGCCAACCAGGGTGTGTGTGTCACAGCAGCTCAGGCAAACTGAGACACTCCAAAAGATGGGTTGAAACCGCCACTGCCCTTCAGCCAGGAAATGAAGGCTCGAGACGCACACAGGCCCCTCTCCACTGACCTCCAAACCCGGCCTTCTCTGCCTCGGCAGGTCAGGAGAGAAGGCGGCTCAGATGGTCCCAACTCCGCAAACTGCTCCCCAAACTAGAAAGCGAGGAATGGAACGACAGACTTACTTGAAGGCGTACGCTTCACGCCGGCTGCTGAATCAGCTTTTTTTTGCTGGCTGCTCAGCGTCTTCCCTTTTCCTGCAACCCCGTTAGAGGCTACTGGGGGCTTTTTGCCCTTGAACTGTTGAAGTAAATATATAAGAAAATTAAAAAGAAAAAAAAATTTTTTTTTTCACAGTAAATTGTTTCAGTCTCTGGGTCTAGCACAGATGGGAGAAATGAGGGTAGTAGACAACCAATCTGGCTTCTAATCAGACTGCAGCGGTTCTCCTGGAATGGCTAAGAAGGTTCTAGCATTGAGGTTCAAAGCCAATGTGCATTTCCAGGATATCTTCAGTTAGAATGCTATCATTCCTATTGGGAGACTATAAATGCTGACCAAGAAACTATTCCAGGCAGGTGATGCTCCAAGAGCATTCAGCCGAGATTACTAAAAGTTTGAGTTTCTAAAGATAAATAGCTTTTACTGCTTGTGGAATTATTTCAGGGGAGTGGCATGCCTGTGATGGCAGGTTTCTGCTTCAAGGGCTTTCATACTGAGTGATGTCCTAAATGGCATCAACCACGGCCTTTTTATCAGGTCTAAGGAAGAAGGAAGAGATGCACAATATAGAAATGGTCTGAACTAAATTTTGACTAACCAAAGGTTTGTAAAAACATTCAGCACTACCCCTAGTTCTTTGATTGCAAGCCAACAAATCTTGTATTTTGTTTAAAGAACATGTGTACCTGAATTGTGTAATAAATTTGTCTTAATGGCAAAGGTTAGCTCTGGATATCCCAGCCCATGTGTTTTCCATTATTTTCCATTCCCTTCTGCTGGGGACCTAGGTTCTAAGGAGGCAGGCAGATCTAGCTTCCAATTCTGGCCCCGTCATTCAGGAAGCCTCTCTGAACCTCTGCTTTCTCATTTAAAAATATATAGATATGGATACCTACCCAGAGTATTCCTAAAAAGATGAAATGGATAAACACATAGCGCATATGGCATATTGTACGTGTTCAATAAATGTTAGGACCCTTCGTTTCCCTCATTATGATAATGACCAAATGAATGTGGGAAAACTAAGAGTACCGTAATTCAACTTGCAAGTGGGTTTACTATTTAAAATAAAAACAAAACAAAAAGCAAACTCACAAAAACCATGTATCAAGTGATTCCAAATGAATTTGGGGCAATCCACATGTCCAAGATGGCATTTGTTATCCCACGGTTTTTACCTAAGTTGATTCTTATGCTAATAAAAAGACAGGTAAATACAGCTAGATACACGTTTGCTTAGCAAGAGAACACACAACCTGCCAGATTTTTGATGTGAGTATTCCTAAAAGAACTAGAGGCCAAGGGCCTAGCAGTATCCAGGCAGCCCTCGCATCAGCCGCGGCCCCTCAGGCATACTGAATCAGAATTTCCAGGGAGGACGTTTAAGCATCCGTCTTTAAAGATGGAAAACAAAAAAGAAAAAATCTTCCCACGTGATTTCTTATGAAATCAATGCATGGAAAACACTGCTATCAGCCACGACTATCGGAAATTCTAAGCTCTTCCCTGGTATTCACCAATTTATTAAGATTATTTTTAAAAAATGGAGGGAAAAGAAAAAACTTAAAATGTGTCCATTTTCTATTAGTAGAATATTCTTACATATAGTGCTTAGCTCTTTGTGCAACGTGTAAAAAATTCTTAGGTTGAAAATGCATGAGAATACAAAATTAGAATATATGCACTGAAACGTTACTGCTTGTCATAAATATGGGTGTGGGATGGACAACAGTTCAATGTCAAAGTTATTTATCATTCAGTGATCATCGCAAATCATTATTATCTTCTACTAGATTTTAGGGAGTGCACTTTTATACTCATAGTGGAAAGATACTGTAGCACTCTCAATTATCCTATTTAAAGTTTAGAGATCAACTGGCTCCAAGGAATGCAATCAACCACGCCTCGTCTATATGTAATGGGAACATAGTAAGGACACCTGGAGCTCAGGAATACTCTGGAAAGTTTTACTGCCCCTGTCTTTTTTTTTGAAATCTTTGCCTTTAGCTGACATAATTCACGAAATTCACTGGGGGATTTTCCCAAGGATGGAAAGAGAGGCAGATGAAGCGAAAGAAACACAGGGCTTGCATAAACCCTAAACTAGTTGGGAATATTTCCTCAGCTCCTCGGTAACAAACGTTGACTGCATTTGCAAACTAAATTCTAGTTGAGGGGGGAAAATGCTTTACTCTTGATAAGTTTCGTCTACCACAATCTGGTGAATGCACCACTGCAAACGTCTCCAGGGGGACACTGACCTAAAGATCGTCACGGTGTAGAATGGGGTGAAGCGAGATGCCGTACCTGGGAGCTGAGCCCGACGGATCCCCTCCCCACAGCAGAGGTGTTAGTGACAGACTGAGCAGAGAGAGCGGAGCAGGAGGCAGGCTGTTTGTAATGGTTAGAAGATAGTTTGTCAGCGGATGATCTAGAAGATTTTCTGTCAGCAGGTGGGTAGCGTGCAAAGATTTTCGGGGATGGCAAGTTATCGTACAGGCCCGCGTTATCATAAAGCACCTCTTCTCCCAGATTTCTGCTACAGGAAGCAGGAAAGCTGTCTTCGGGTTCCCACTGTAACACACATAGCTTTGTTAGTCACTCGGCCACAGAGAAGGCAGCAGACTTTCGCATATCAAGATGCTGTTGGGAAGTGGATGTGGCTCAAGTAATTGAACTCCCACCTACCACATGGGAGGTCTGGGTTCGGTTCCCAGTACCTCCTAAAGAAGATGAGCAAGACAGCACGCTGACGTGATAGGCTGGCGTGGCGAGCTGACCCAATAAGATGACGCAACAAAAGACACATGGAGGAAAACATAATGAGACACACAATAAAGCAGGGAGCAGAGGTGGCTCAAGCAATTATGTGCCTCCCTTCCACATGGGAGGTCCCAGGTTTGGTTCCCGGTGCCTCCTAAAAAAAGACCAGCACACAACAAACAGACACAGCGAATGCAAACAACGAGGGGGTGGGGAGAAAGAAATAAATCAAATTTAAAAAAGATGTTGGCAGCACCCCCAAAACACTTAGGTAACCCTCCAGCTGTTACCAGTTAAAACACACTCATAAATAGGGGGGTTAATTCTAAAGGCCTTTTGTACTTTTGGGGTCTCAAGGAAAGATTTCTCTTCCCCTTAAAGCATTCCCGGTTTCGCTGGCTTATGAGGTTTTTTGTTTTGCTTTGCTTTGCTTTTTAAAGCAGAAGGAAAGCACGGAGTTGACATTTCCGTCTGTGGAAAAGCAGACTTCAGAAGTCCGCTACATCCGGGAGACAGAAGCAAGGTGAGGTGACAGCAGGCGTGCAGGGCCCGGGGCCCGGAGCCTGGGAGCCAGCTCCTCCGAGAACGCCCGGTGGCTTCCAGGGCAAGCGCTCTGTTTTACTGTGCACAACTGTGTTCCGGACATTATTTTAAGTTTGCAAGTACTGACTCGTTTAATTCTCAACAGCAATCTGAAGTAGCACGAGGACCCTGAGGCCAAGAGCTGAGGGCCAGGCAGAGACAGCGCTGGCTCCTCCTGGGTGAAGCGAGGGGAAGGTTAGACCCTGCAGGTCCCTCCCAGTCCAGCCACGTCTGAGCCAGCACTTTCAGACCCCTGGCCTGCAGCGACTGCCAGCACTGTCTCCCGTGGCACAAACTTTGTTACGCCTGACAAAAGCTCATAACCAAATCACAGTCTATCTAAAGAAAGAAATCAAATCATCATGGAAAACAGGGTGTTTCAAAAACCTCACTGACATAATGGTATTAGTTTGGGGGAACACTTTGCTACAAAGCACTGAAATAGATACAAGCCATTTCATGGGACAGAGCAATTGTGAGACATGGACATTAAAGTATAAATTAAAACCAAACACTAACGACGACAGCCAGAGCCTTTCAAGTTTTAAAGGTCTTTACAAATTGCCTTGCCTTTTAAAAAAGGGAAGTATTAATTCATATATTTTGCTCATTTTGCCCTATTTTTATATCCTTCTCACAGAGTTCCTTTCTGCCAGACTGTAATTACAGCCTTTTGTTATAAAAATAGAAAAGATTTAAAACTCCATAGCAGGAGTGTTTTTATTCCTTTGCAGTCACTGTGATGTGTCTATTTTGGTGATGCGGGGGACCCGTCTACAATCTAAAAATAAATAATGGTGCATGCAGATAAACTTGGACATGGCAGTTTCATAATGACAGCCTGGCGCAGATTGCCCAGGGTTATTAAAGTGGTCTAGACTAGGCTATCATTTTCCAAAAATACCAAAGGATTAGGTCACATGAAAGTCTTGGATAAACATCTACAGAAACCTCACAGAAGTTTCTAGATTGAAAGAGTTTGTGGATGCACGTGTACCCATGCACACGTGTGTGACAGAAGATCCTTTGAGATTCATTTTCATCTGGGGTTAGGCATCCAGGGGCCGCCAATGGGCAAGAAGTACACAAGTGCAAGCATGTGGTCACTGTAAAGTATGGACTTCGTAAAGCCCAGAAACAAAGCTCCCCAAGAGAGATTACTTGGTAACAGAGTCCAGCATGTAGAAAACAGTTTAAAGGGTGGCCGTAGCAGAGGCAGCCCTTAAAAAGCCAAATACTGGGCCCAGGGCATTCTACACCTTAGAAGCTTTTTATCACCAGCCCAGCAATATGTTTACAGACTCAATTCCAGAAGTCAATGCCCTTTTTCTAAAACAGACTAAGGTGTGAATGGCTGAAAGGAAGCTAATTCCTAGGGAGAACTTGCGCCAGTATAATAAAAATCTGGGATCTTTTAAATCAGTGGGACAGATCACACGAGAGCAGTGTTTGTGCCATTTCAGGGACTCTCTAGCCCACCAGCTCACCATTATGCTCTCGTGGTTAGGGCGTGTGTGCATGTGGGGAAATACCTTTGAGAAAAGGGTAGACGAGAGGGTCTTCAGGTAGGAAAGTCTACAGATGGGTTTGTGTGTCCTTCAAAAAATGAAAACACCGAAGGCTGAGGAAAGGTCGCTCCTATGAAGAGGATGAGTCAGGTCCAAAAACAGGGGCCGGAGAAACCGAGGGAAGCGCGGAGGGGCAAGTGCACGGGCCCCGCCGTAAAAACGGCGTGGCTGCCGGAGCGACGCGCAGGGAATGGATTCAGAGCAAAGACTGCATCTTATCCGCTCCTCCTCAGTGCCCCCCAGAGCCTGGACACTGGGAGACACCCAGAAATAAGGCAAGGAGGGAGACGGTGGGAAGGAAGAGGGTGAAGACAGAAGTGGGCTGTGTGATGAAGAGACGATCCCCTGGAGAACCAAGGATGGGCAGGGGGCAGACTGCCTTCCCTGGGCAGCAGCCCCCGGGCAGATGTGATGGGCGGCAGGAGGGGGGCCGGGCCAAGGACACCCCCCGTCATGGCTTTGCTGGCCGGCTGGCACCTCTGACCTGGACCGACAGGGCTGCTCTGCGGTTTGCTCTGCGGCTGTCTCCTGGTACCTGCCTTGGGCAGACTTGGATTTTATGATGATGCAGTAACTGGTTGCTGATGGATGACATGTATCAAAATATCGGAGAAGAGGACAGATAAGCAAAAGAGTAAAAAAAAAGTCTTAAATACCTCCAAAGGTTGAACTAATAATAAACCTACTCTATGCCTACCTTTGAAAAATATCTTAACATAGATGCCAATTTTAAATTCCTCCAATACCAGGAGGCGAAGGGCATAATGGTTTCACCTCCTCTTTTATTACTTTTATTACCCTGCTCCTCTCTGAATGCCCAGAACCTGGTCCCCACGCCTGGCCCAGAGAAGATGCTCAAGAAACGACAGCTACATGAATAGCATGGAGACAGAAAAACCACTGTTTATCAGTGAGGTCTGCTAATTACCCCTCATCAAAACCTCCAAAGCCAAACAGACCCTGCAGCAGGTTTTACTACTCAAAACTGTTGCTACATGTCTCCAGTATTTATATACGGATATACAAACAGCCCTGGACCAGGGGCCAGGAGTCCCAGCTTCCCAAAGTCCGCCAGGAGGAAGAAGCCTGGAGTCTGAAGACGTTCATTACTCTGTGGCACACTGCCTCTGAAACGATGATTGCTCAGCATTTTTATCATCCCGGGAAATGACTCGGCACTTCCATCCTGCTGGGGCAGCGAGTTAGCTTACGCAGGGTGGTGTTTTGATTTACTCAAGTTACAGACTCTAGTATGCTGTTCTTCAGTCAGTATTCTAAGTGCTGACGTGCTTAATTAAGGACATCCACCTCAGGTGACAGGCTGTCTATGGCGTCAAGTTACCTGCTTGTTCAAAGGCAGATGGAGACGAAGAGCTTGCCAAAAGGAGATGAGAGCTGGGGCGAGCTTTCATCTCGCCCCAAAGCGCAGAGGGGTCTGTCCCCTTTGGAGTGAAACCACGGGCACTAAATGACAGAGTGTTCACAGAGCCCGGCTCCCAGCGAAACCGCCCTTCAGCCTGTACAAACGGCACACTCACCGAACCATTTATGCACGGAACGTCGTCGTAATGAAGCGCTGTCCCGCTGGGATGGGCATAGCCGTTGGAGGTGCTTCCTAGATACGGGTTAGTAGAGATCACGCGCCTGTTCATGAAACTGAAAGAAAGAAAACTGGTTAAAACTGTGACCACTTTTCCCTCCAATCAACAAGTCTTAAATGAGTTCTGACTTTTTGCTCGGGGTGATATTAGAGGCTACAGAGTGTGGAAAAGAAGTATATTAGACAAGACCGAGATGGAAATGGGGTGCTAAAATGGACGGCTTGGGACAGACTCCTCACCTATAAAACCGGGGTATCACCCAGTCTGCAGAATTGCAGCAAGGTTGATGACAATGCTAGTCACACAGAGCAAGCTTGCTGCGTAACAAGCATTCAATACATAACAATCGCTTTTATCATCATCAGTCTAGAACAGGGGCTGGCTCCCGCCCACCAAGTGTTTCCATAAATAAAGTTCTATTGGAACGCAGCCACAACCATCGGTTCATGTCTTGTTTGTGGCTGTTTTCGCCCCACAATGGTGCTGCTGAGTGGCCTTCAAAGCCGAAGTATTTACTTTCTGGCCTTTTGTGGGGAAAGTCTGTGGACTTCTGGTCTACTAGGTCTTTAGAATATTTAGAATTGGGGAAAACTACAAAAGCCTGGAGTAAAAAGACTTTATTTCTCTGGTAACTAGATGAATAAAAAAGAGAAGAGATGAAAACAGTGAGAGAAACTGAGGGTAAAGTGAAAACTGCCTCTGACAAGAAGCCTTGCAACAAAGCTAAACTGTCTTTTCTGACTCAGAAGAGTGCAAGGAAACGGTTTCTAAGGGTTACTTTCAGCGTGAGATTAGTTGGCTTCCCTTAGTTGGCAACCATTAGATTAGCTGGTTTCAGCCCTGCTTGGCAGAAAAGGATTTTCAAAGAATGCACACACTACCCTCTGCTGGAAAAGACAGCCCTGCACCTCTCATTCCACTTCAACAAATTTACCTTGTACTTTAGAAAATGACACTTCTTGCTGATTTCTGATAAAAATTAATGTGAATAAAAACTTCTAATGTAAGTATTCTACACTTAAAATACATGAAAGTATACGTAGGAAAAGAAGATATATAGGAAAATATAAGAAGGGAAGACACATCAAATTTTAAAATTTTAAGAGTTAAGCGACTACAGATTTTCTGACCCATTGGGCTTTTCCTTTATGTATTTAAGGTTTCCTAATTTTTGCGTAAGGCACCATGTTGGCTGGTGATCGGAGAGAGGCGGTGAAGGGACGCAGCACACGTGGCACTTTATTCCGCGTATTTCTTTATGTGTTGATGGCATGCACCCTGCTGGCCAGGACCGACTCGTCCTCGGCCAGGCACCATGAGCCTCCGGCACTGCGCCTGCCCCCATCGAGGCAGACGGCGCAGGAAGGAGCGGGGGCAACACGGGCCAGAGAAGAGCGCGCTCGTGCCTCCTCGAACGGAGCAGATGCTGAGCTCAGGAGATGCACTGTGGTTTCCCAGAAGGGTGGGGGGAGAGACCCTCGCCACCAGCCTGCCGACCCCTCGCCTCCCTGAGAGGACCTGCACCCCGAGAGTACAGCAAGTCTCCCAGACCCAGAGGAACTCGTGGAAGTAGACGAAGACCAACTACTAGGTCTCTCGTCTGTCGGCACGGTGGTCCTTCCACAACAGGGCTTTGAGCCAAATATAAACGTGGACATGAGCGAAGAGACCACATGTTGCTTGTTAAGTGAAAAACACAAGAAAATTAAAGGAGATACATTTTAAGACTCTCCCAAGGATTCGGACGAGAGGGCGCCTCCAGGTGGCAGCCTCCCTGCCAGTGCTTCTACTCCCCCCTCTGGACCGGCCGTTGCTTTTTATAATTATTGTTATTATTATTTTAACTTTCTGATCGGTCTGCAACTAAGAATGACTTGAAAAGAGTTTAGGAGAAAATTCTAGAACATTTCTCTTGCAGTATTTAATATAATGTCACATTTAAAAACAGGCTCTCAGGTTATGTTTCAACTCTTTACAGTTTTTTTTTCTTTTATTATTTTTAAATATGCCACTTTCCCTGGCGGGATCTACATTATCATTTTTCCCTTTGCTGTCCTCTTTCCAAAATATACTGCTGCCCTTTCTCCCTCAGACATGTCCAGTGCACTCATGCTACCCCTAACATGCTGAAAAGATTCATTTTCAATGGTTGCCAATTAAAGATAAAGGTAAAATTAATTTAATCTCAGAACATATGTCACAGCACCAATTCTCAACATTGTTTCCTTGTTAAATATTCCTCTCTTAGGTTTTACAAGAACGTTCGGCTGGAAAACTAAAAACTGAAAGTAAACTTTATTGCTAACTGACATCTCCTATAAAGCTTTTAATGAGGTAGCAAAGTCTTACAGCTGTGAATTCACTGCCTGCATATTTTACGTAAGTGCTTTTTCAGTACTGGGATTTGCATTCCTTCCTCTGAAATGTGACCTTCCCACATTTGGTTTAGGTTAATATCCCACTCACTATAAAATAAAAGCTACGTTGTACTAGAAGAGAAAAATTCTTATTCAGGGTTTCTCTTAAATGTGGTTATCAGGCACAATTTAATTTCAATTTAAGTTTCACATGGACTTTTTGGAAATCTAGTAACTTACAAATAAATATAACCAAAAACACTTTTCTTCTTTGTCACTCTAGTTATGCCAATTTTGCAAAGCTGGATTTATGGACATTTCTTTAAAAAGCTACTTTCAGTGTGCTTTACCTACCGCCTAGTACTGGAGGTTAGGAAGTTCACTGTAACGTCCCTACACGCCGATTAGAAAGAATTCTGTTTAACGCTAATAAGTATAAACAGCACAGGAAGCCCTTGACCATGTCTGTCCAGGCTTCCTCACAAAAGAGCAATGGTAAGAGAGGTCTGCACTTGAGAACACCTCTAGTGCTACCAAGATTTCCTGGCAAAGTTCCACGAGACTAGACTGGTGCACTGATCAAGGCTACTTTCCTTGGCTGGCTGTGACGTGGCGACTCAGCTCCTGACACAGGTCAAAGCCATCTTTCCTCCGAGAACAACTTTTTCTTAGCCTCAGAACGTCCTAGCCAAGCATTAAATAAACATTCACTCCACGCCACCATTCAAGACACAGAAGAAGACTGCTCGGATTCTCCAGAACACAACTGGCTGGAAAACGGGACGGTGGCATTGATATTAAAAAGGCAAATAACTGTGGGCGCCTGAACGTATCTGCTTCCTACCCAAAAGCTTCCATAGCCTTGGACTGGCAAATTCATCGTCATGTGCCGATTATACAATCCTGGCGACAAGCTGTTGCAGCCCATCTCTCCTCAGCCCCAAATCCAGACTCTGCCGATGACGGAAACAGGCAGGAGCCAGGGGGCAGACACTAGAGCAAGAGGAAGTTTCAGAGCACACGTGGCCTAACCTCTCTCTCCCCTACGCAAGGAAACCGAGGCACCGAGAGGTTAAAAATCACTTGTCCAAAATTTTCCAATTAATAACGACTGCAGCCAGGACTGGAAGCAAGATTCCCTGACCCTAGTCCAAAGGTCTTTAGACCAGGGATCAGCAAACTAACACCAAACACGGCCACAGCACTGGTCTCGGGACTGTCCGTGGCCGTTTTTGTGCTAAAGGCAGAGCTGAGCGGTTGCAGCAGAGCTGAAGAGCTCAAGAGCTGACACAGTCGTACAATATCAAAAACATCACATTCATTAAGGCCACCACTGAGCTCGCCGGAAATGTCTGTAACTATTGGGAAGCTGTCAAGTTCACAGGGACGGATGCAGATTTTCCAAAATTCTAATTTCCAAGTGAAAGCTCAAACACAACGAATTTGTCAATTGTTTTCCTTGTGCTGCCAGGCTCGCTTAGATAATTTTTTAAGAAAATGTCTACAAATACCTAAGTCTGAATAACCATAGTCTGTCGGTTGTTTTTCAAGTAAAAACGAAATAAAAAGCAGCTAGTTCAGGTCACAACTCAAGAGGCCAAGTGCATTTCCTCAAACAGCCACTAGACCTCAGCAGGCATGACAGCCTTGTGTGCCCTTTCCGGGGTTTCGTCCGGAATACTAAGGAGACGTGCTCAGGAGATGCATAAGTGCACTTACCGCGTGGCCCTACACAGAAAAAGCAGTAACTTGTACTGCTTCCCAAGGACCTCTTAAGTGAAGCCAGCGTGTTCTTGGACTGCGAGGGGACAGCGTGGCTATTTGATTCATGGTAACGCTTACCCCCGCAGCCTTCCCACCACCAATGCAAACGTCAAAGCAGAGGAAAAGGGTTATTATGAGTAAGTTTTGACTTTGTGGACCCCCTAAAAAGGGTCGGGAATCCTCCCAGGGGCATGCAGCCCACACTTTGAGGACTGCTCCTAAAAACAGCTTTGCCATTATGATGTTAAAGAAACATTCGTGGTCCAGGAGAAAGTTCTGATACGCAGCAGCGTTAACTGGAAAGGCTCATGAGTGATGGCTCTGAAGGCTCAGTCCTGCGACAGCAAGACGCAGAAGCATTTCTGCTCCGTGGAACCCGCCCTCTCATACAGGGGTTGGCAAGCTACGGCCCATGGGCCTCGGACCGATGCCTGTTTTTGCAAATAAAGTTTTAATGGAACACAGCCATACTCTTTCGCGGGTGCACTGCCAATGGCTGCTTTTACACGGCAGTAGCGGAGCTGAGTCGTCGCAACAGGACCACAGGGCGCACAAAGCCAAAAACACTTCCTGGCCTTTCCGAGCAAAGGGGCCAACCCCCGCCCCAATAGAAAACACAGGGGGTGGTCCGATGGGCCGACCTTGGCAAAGCTCGTCCGAGGGAAAGGGGAAGCCTCCTGATGTGTTTTCCCTGACCTAGACAGTTGAAAAAGCTCGGTTCCAGCACGAGGGAAGCGTTAAAGGGATCAGCACCCCGGCGCCACTGTGCGTGGCGCTGCACCTCACCAGAAGGTCTGCTTGGCCGTCTGGATGACATTCGCAGACATTTCCACATCAATGTAGTCGTAGTGCAGGGCTCCCGGGTCTGCTGACGAGCCGGTCTCGGCCAGTAAAATTCCAATCCATCTGCCCATGTCTTCCGAAGAAGACGCCTGTCAGGATGGGGAGAAGTACATTTATGTAACTAAGATAAAGAGTTTTAAAGTTTCTATTTAAATATGTCAACAAAGAGACCCCTTAACGGGAAAGGCAATGAAATTCGCAGTGCTCGAGACGTATAAAGGAGAACGAAGACGCAGTCGTCTCCTGGGGAATGGGAGTGACGCTGCGTTCAGGCTAGGCCTTAGTGTGGAAGGGGCCTAATGCTTACACCAAAGGAAGTCAAAACCTGAGGTCCTCAGGTGCCTTCCAGTTATTTAAGAAATGGGCCATTTGGGGGAAAGGCCCAGGGTGTATGAAAATCAATAGGATTAGTTACGTTCCGGCTAGAGGAAGCTGTTTAGAAAGCCTCATCAATTTAGCAACAAAATCTGGCCATAAACTGGCGTCCACTCCAACTGTTGGTAGCCTAGCCTAGAAAAAGCAGTCAAGCTCTATGGACCTACTGGTTTCAAATCTTTCCATTGATGGTCCTTGTTGTGGACCCCAAAAATTGGCCTGAAATGGTCATTTTGTTTCTCCTGGTTCAATGGTATAAAGAAATGCGCTTACGCTTCTGCCGCTTCTGCTTGCACATGTGTGACCACGGGGCTGCTCAGCGCAGGCAGCTTTTTTTTTAAAGATTTATTTATTTATTTATTCCCCCCTTGCTGCTTGTGCTTGCTGTGTCCATTCACTGTGTGTCTTCTCCGTGTCTGCTTCTCTTCCCCTCGCTGTGAGGTTCCACTGCATCAGCCCCTCGCGCCTCGCGGGCCGGCCTGCCTTCACAAGGAGGCCCCGGGAAGCGAACCCAGGGCCTCACACATGGTAAACGGGGGCTCTATCGACTGAGCCACATCCACTTCCTGTTGTGAGGGCTTGCTGCATCAGCCCACTAGGCTGCGCGGGCTGGCCTGCCCTCACAAGGAGGTGCTGGGAAGTGAACCCGGGGCCTCTCATATGGTAAACGGGTGCTCTATCCACTGAGCCACACCCGCTTCCTGCCGTGAGGTTGCTGCATCAGCCCACCGCACCGCTCAGGCCAGCGTGCCCTCACAAGGAGGCCTCGGGACGAGGACCCGGGCCTCCCATATGGTAAACGGGGGCTCTTCTGAAGTATTTTAAACGCAATCAACACCTAAGAGGTGATTAACACTGTCACACCAGACTTTACTAATTGCTGTATGCATAGGTCATCTTAAGAGATTTCCTGTTTTTTCAATAACCTTGAGGTGTTGGGCTGGAATTATAGGTATGAGCTGTGATGTTAGGGTTCATATATACTTACAGATATGGAGACCAGGTACACCTGTGTGGGTGCACATCTGTAGATATGCCTACAGATGTGCATACAGGTACACCTGTGTGGGTACACATCTGTAGATATGCCTACAGATGTGCGTGCAAGCTTATAAACGTATGTATGACACATAAAGATGCATGAGTCTGTGCAATGTGTGTGTACATCTATACCTACCTACAGCTACCTCCTAGGTTTGTCTGCTGAAAGGCCCCAGAATGACACCCCAGCAGCAGCAAGCACAGGCGGCAGCCGGGTCCCAGTTCCTAACTGCCACTTCCACTCAAAGGAGCCAGTGCCCTTTGGAGAAATGGGCACCTCCAGGCCTGGGGCAGGGAAAGCTCCAGGTGAGCCTGGAAGGCATGACTCTCTCAGCAGATGAGGAAGGGCTCCAAGGGCGACGGGGACATGGTGAAGGGTCACAAGGGCCAGCAGGCAGGGACTCCCATTGACCGAGTCTGGGACAACGTGACCAAAATAAACAACGGCAGCAGAAGATGACGCTCACTGATTAAGACAATCATCTATGAATCCCTGCTGATCTGCGAAGGCATGTAAATGTGCAATTAATTAATTAAATGGGAAGGGAAAACTCTTTCTTACAGTTGAATGCCAACTAATAAACTTAGAAGGAATAATGGAATCAGAAAACCACCATCTGGCCACTGTCGTTTTAATGACTGTCTCTGGCAAGAGTCATTCCTGGGAGCTACCATGAGGGGGTGAAAATCCGAGGAAGAGAAAGCTTCCTCCCACACGGCACTCACTAAGACAAAAGGGAAAAGGAGCCACTTTACAGTGGGGAAGCCTTGCAGACACCATGCCAAGGGATCAAAACGTAGGGAGGCAAAATGGCACCGTGGGCTCCTGATGGGATGCACCAGGAAAACTAGAACCCCACTTCCCTGCCAAGGATGCCTGCCCTGACTCGAATCATGAGCAATCAGGAGATTCACCCAAACTGAGGAACTGCCTGCAAAATGCCAGGCCTGTGTGTACTCTTCAAAAGTCTCAGTGTCACCAGTGTCCTCAGACACAGAGACGACAGGAGACACTCAAGGGACGCGGCGGCTGAGCACAACACACAATCCGGGGTCTTCTCCTGCTTATGAAGGACAGTTGGGATAACTGGAAAATCTGATTGGGATCTATAAATTATGTAATGCACGAAGGCTAATTTCTTGACTTTGATCATTACGCTGTAGTTCTGGTAAGACAATGTCTTCACTTTAGCAAATATACATATTCACAGTGAAGCACTTAGGGCTTAAGAGGCAACAGGTCTGCAAAACGTTCTGAAGTACAAGCGAGAAAGAGAGAGGAAGAGAAAGAAAACCTGGAAAAACGTGAACATCTGGGGAATTCTTTATGTACTCTTGCAATTTTTCTGTAATTCTTAAATTACCTCAAAAATAAAAGTTAAAATAGAATGATCTTGGAAAAAGCACAGATAATATATTGTAACTTGGTTGGCTGGTTCACTGCATTTCATCACTGATAAAGGCAGAACTCTGATACTGGACATGTGCTCTTCTGTTCATGTGCTTTAAGGACTGGAATAGGGAAGGGCTCCAACAAAGCTTGTCTGAGTCAGTTTTGCAGCTGTGAAAACAGCTGTCTTAACCAGTGATACTGATGAAACTTCAAATTCTTGCCGTCACTCAGAAAACGGAGCCTCCTATTCAGCATTGCCAGGGAACGAGCATCCTCTTCAGTGCTCCAAGTGTTTAGGAGGCAAGGAAACCCTACCCAGCTTCTTTCAAGGACAGGAGGCGCGCCCTGCAAGGCACAGAGCAAAAGCACGACTGGTAGCTTTTTGACCCAGCCTCTCCCCATCACTGCCCCCCCCACCCCTTCCTCGGCTTCTCTCCTGAGACATCTGGGCATCCAGCCCAACTGCTCTCTCGGACCACAGGTTTGACTTTTCATTCTCATGTGCCAGCTCGTGCCTCCTTGCCCTGTACCCGCTCTCAGATCTGCTGCCGAAGCTCTCATATGAGACGCTTTGTTTTACATCAAGAGCATAGCTTTTAAATTAAGCCTTTATACCCCTGCCACCCAGTCTTCAGCCTACTTAAACATGGGCTTGCAAAGCACAGAGTCAACATCAGGGCTACAGGAAGGAGCTTTAAACATCACCTACCCCAACACTCAGGCTTTTCATACAGTGAAATTGAGAGAGAAGGAAATACGACAGAGCAGACAAGTCTGCGACAGAACTGACACTGGACCCCAGGTGTCCTGAGTCCCACCGAGTCGAGTCTTTCTGGTAAACCCCGCTGCTGCAAAATCAGCCACTAGGGGGCAGTAGTCAGTCCTTCTGATGCGTTTTGTCAAATCACTTGCAAACTCTGGGGTTATAAACCCCACAGGAGGAAAACTGTACGGTTAATCCTTTTTCTGCCCCGCACACAAGAAAGGACTTCCTGTGGAAACAGTCTCTGAGCCAAACCCCTATCGCTGAGATTCCAGCTCTTCCGGACTGCCTGCTGGGGCTGCCCCTTGTCCCGCCCGGGGTCCCGTGGTCTTCCTCCTCCACTGAGCGAGGTCACCGTAGGAATTCAGGACACCCATCGGCGCCTTCCACCAAACTTGGCATATCCTCGTTTCTCTCGACAACAGACTGTAAACACACCTGCATGCTCTCTGGAAACGCTACAATCTGATGATGTGTACACACACATGCACATATATGTGTGTGCCTGGCCTTAATGTAACCCCAACAAGGCTAAATGGAAACAAAGACAAAGGGAAAACAGATCTGAACTAATACAGGGTGAAAATAATGATGTAAGATAGATAAAATTAAAACTGACAGCACACAGCTAAGAAATTAGGTTCAATTGCTCTTTTGCCTTAGTGAAAAAGAAGTTCTAGAAAAACAGCCGAACAATAAAGCGTGTACAAAACCAAGGGTTCTTAAGACCCAGGGACTTCTTTCGGCTTCCGTGTAATTTGGCTCACTAGCTACTGTCTATAAAGCAACCACTTGGTCCAAACATGGGAGCAGCCTGCTCCATCCACTGGGAAGCCCGCTTTCCTTTGGAAAGAAGACCCTTTCACCATTTCAAAGGCAGACCCGAACTAGAATAGAAAAGTTTTATGGGAAATTTTAAACTGAGTTCTTTTCGGCCACTTTTGAAAAGCACTGCACTGTGTTGGAACTGGGCACCTAATTTCTGTGCAGGCATATACGGAAAGGAAGTGGAACAAGGCGACCAGGCGAACCTTACATGTGCAATTCAGCAAAAAGCGGCACCGTGCCATTTGAGATATCAGTGGAACTGAAGGAAGACAAAACACAGACTAATAAAAAAAGGCCAAGAGAGAGAGGAAAGGAATCAAAAGAAAGGTGCGGCCAGGCGAGATGAAAGGAATTCTGATAAAGAAGTCGGAATGTGGCTTTTGGAAGGAAAACCAACTTGCGTGTGTCTATGAAGTGGCCTCCCTGGAACACACGGTACCTCCAGCACAGCCACCTCCTGGCCGTTGCGAAGCAGTCGGAACGTCAGCGGGTGTTTGCAGTCCAAGCCCGGGATCACCTCGCAGCCGCGGAGGGGGATGGAAACGACGTGCGTCTTCAGGTCGGTCCTGTCCTTGTGGAAGACGAGCTTGTTGTCCTTCACTCTGCACCACCGCTCCCGCCAGCGGCTGTTTGCCAGCACGTTCAGGTAGCCTGCAACGAGACACACGCCAAACGTCCTCACCTGCTGGAAAAGAGGAGCTGGCAGAGAAGCTGCGGCTCAGCTGTGTGCAGAGTCACCATCCCTCACGCAACCGAGTCTTAGGTGCAAATTCCCATACACAAGAGCCGCCACCAGCGATGGCTAATCGGCAGACAAGTTTTGGGGGCTTTTCATCAGATACCACAGACCACACCAAGAAACCCCTAACTTAATATACGTGCTGAGGACAAGATACCAGATGGCTAATGTTTCTGTGGGAATCTGGAATTCACCTAGCGTGTGTGAAAAGTTCCTAAGCCATCACTGTGGACATGGCGGCTGTCTTCAAAAGACTGGAGGGATGTCGGGTGGGAAGGGATGCAGATTTACTCTTAGTAGCTGAGAATGACACAACCAGGGCAAAAGTTACAGGAAGGCAGATTTTGGCTCCACATGAGAAAAACTAACTAAACATGGAAGCTTTCCAAGAAATAGGAGGTCTTGGGAGGTGATAAGTTCTGTGACACTGGAAGAACTCCAGAAACGATGGAAGGTGTTGGGCGGAGATTCCTTTCAGGCCCATTTCAAGTGGGTTTGGAGGACTTTGTCCAACTAGCAACATTTGCCCAAATGAAATCTGAATTCTTGAGCTTGAGTATAATATTTTGTCATGCATCTCTCTTATACTGTGCAATATCTTGATTATATTAAAGACTAAATATACTTATATATAGTCATATGTGATAGAATTACAGGAAAAATTATTATCCTTGTTAAAAAACAACAAAAACCTCAATCACAGGAAGGAAATAATTTTCAGTTGTCAAAAACACAAAATACATTTTTCCAGAAAGAATAAGATGGGAAAAATAGATTTCCCAATGTGTGCTGCCATTCTCAACCCCTCCATCATGTTAGTCAATTACTGCCCTCCCACCCTGCCCCCACCCTTTCAGGATTTAGGGAACCACGAGTCAAATCGTGTCTGGAACGTTGACCAGCAGGTCCAAAAGGAAGACACAAAGCAAGGATTCCTGACCGAGGTCCTTCAGGTACTCTTCCAGTTCACACCCACACACACGCGCACACAGGCACACACACGCGCACACAGGCACACACACATACCGGCTCAAAAATGTTAAGGAAGCAAAAAATAAACCCTTTCTCATCCTGATTTTTAAAAATGCCTTTCCAAAAGTGTATCAGAAGATGCTTTTTACTTCTTTTATGTCTAAGCTTGTGCACTTTATTAGCAACGAATAAATGCTGCAAGGACAAAACAAGTAGCCACGTTAGAGACCCGGGATGGCCCTTGAAAAGGTCTTTATGAATATTTGCAAGTTATTTGCTCAATCACCAACTAGGCAAACACTTAAAAAGTTTAAGTTCTCATTTGACCGAGTGTGACATCATTTCTACCGATACACACTAAACTTTTAAAAGGTTTGCTCCTTCTCCTGGGACCCCAGTTTGGGTGTGAATTGCTGCATTTGTGAAATGAATGCAGCCCTGCTAGCTGCCAAGGGTCATTTGCTAGGTTCCTTGGATTTCACACACACAGGAGGAACGCTAGGGACCTGCCGGTCCAGGCCCCAGGCTGCGTCCTGCTCAGCCACACGGCTAACGGCGACGCCGCGCC
>JAQZBX010041320.1:0-22584 GCA_029593785.1 Cabassous unicinctus
GTTACTTTCATGAAAGCCACCATTTTCTTGGTTGGATATATATGGCCACCCAACCACCTGCAGGTTTATTGACACAAAGTCCTTATGACATTCTCATCGAAATTCTTCCTGTAAATTCTCTGAAGTAGATTTTCTCTCATACCTAAGAGAGATTCCACACCAGCTCCAAGTTCCACCACTCTCAAAGGTAGGAAGAAGCCAAAGTATTGCTGTTGATTCAAACATAATTATGTTGTGCTGAGCCTAAATATACTTTTAATTTGAAAGTTGGCTCTTTTTTTATATCTTAGATTGCAGTGCTGCATTGTTCCTTGAAACAATTTTGGGTTTGTGGACGCATTAGAAGAGAGTCTCACATGCTCTTTGAAGATTTAGTAGAGCCGAGTTTCTGGGACAATAAAGCTGTAGACAGGATAGATGCCTGAAAACCAGCCTCCTCTGAGTCCAGAATTGAGCCTACCAACCAGGAACAAGTAAATCAAACACAGATGAAGCTGATAACCCATTTGAGAACCCAGTCTATAGATGAGATCAGAAATCAGAGTTCTTTGTGATTTGTATAGCAGAACACCAAACCAAATGTGCATTTACCACGGACACGCAATACTTTCAACATCTCCCCAGGTTCTCTTTGTTTCAACTTCTCCCCAGTCCTTCAGGGCTTTGCCTGAATATGTGGGTTTTCTTCCTATTGCATGTACTATTCCTCGTTCCAATTGTGTTTCTGAGAATAGGTTTGCAGTGTACAGAGATTTTACCTTCTTGGGGTAGTGGAGGTGGAGGAGTAGCGGCTTATTTACCTTCATCAATGAAGACTGTATCTGAAGACAACTAATGGCAACTATGATCAACAGTTCCCACATAAGAACCAATGAAATATTCTTAAACTCTTCACCATTATTGTGTACACTGAAAAGAGAAACGGACTAATATAGATCTTAGAGTACTTCTCAAGCTTAATATGCATATGAATCACATGGAGAGCTCATTAAATTGCAGATTCTGATTAAGTAGGACTGGACTAGGATGGGAGGCTCTGCATTTCTAAAATATTCCCAAGAGGTGTCCATCCTTCTAGTCCTTTCTCCACACCCTGAGTAGCAAGGTCTTAGGGGAATTGAATAATATTATTCTGTGCAATTGGGGGCTATCTATTTCTGAAGATGTATGTGGTAGGCATGTATCTAATTTCTTCTAACTCAGTGCCTAAGAAATATCTTTAGGTTTTGTACTTTGCTGTCTATAGTTGAATGTTTGCTAGGTTTAAGTGGTGAAATATTGAATGGAAATTGCTTGGCCTCCAAAAAGAGACAGTTAAATGATAGCTTTTATATCTTTAAGTGCTTGTAGAGTATTGTATTCTTTTCCCCAAAGGATGACTTGATTATTTTCCCCCACATATTGGCTTAGGACTGAAATAGAAATAGACTTAAATTAAGGCTGCACAGATTTGGTTAGTACATAAGGGGGGAATTGTAGGACACTGGGTATGCTTGGAGTCTTCATCCTTGCATGATCTTCTCAAAGAGAATAGATGCTAATGTAATTCCTGCCCCTGAACACGAACCACCAATTCAGAGTGTAACCTGCCAGGCAGCATCACTAGACCTCACAAGGGTCGTTCCACATAAAAAGGGGAAGATGTACTGTCACTCTCCATTATGTGAACATGCCCTGCAAGGTTCTCATGCAGTGAGTCCCTGCTCTTTCTGCCTCTGGGGAGAATCCATTCTCACAAGAAAATTTACCTTTGTGCCTAGTGTAGAGGACCATTCCTTACCTCAGAGATTTTGAGGGCTTAGGCTGCCTTTACACAGCCTTGAGGTTTACTAATGGCACTGTGTTCTTGATCCGGAGGCCCAATCCAACCTTGGACCCCATTTAGGGCAAGTAGATCTGCAGCTAATCCCAGAACCTATGCCCTCTTAACTGTGCCCCTCCAGAATTAAGGCCCCACCTCCATCTTGTCAGTACTTTCAGGATTGGGAGCCCTA
Source organism: Cabassous unicinctus (assembly GCA_029593785.1). Classification (NCBI taxonomy): domain Eukaryota; kingdom Metazoa; phylum Chordata; class Mammalia; order Cingulata; family Chlamyphoridae; genus Cabassous; species Cabassous unicinctus. The sequence continues at coordinate 1,995 of JAQZBX010041320.1, forward strand.
GGCCTGAGCCCCTTGCGAATGGCGGGATCCCAGCCAGCAGCCAACATAGGCTTCCCAGAATCTGTGGATTCCACCTGCAGAAAAAATCTCTGCATTCCTCTGTTTCTAGAGCCCTTGCTCCCATTCAGCTTACCTATATATTCTGTTCTTTTATTCTATCTTATACATTCTAACACTGGCCACTTGTCTGCACTGGTAGAAGTTTGCTCAATTCTCGGAATACTGGCTTTTGTTGCCAGACTCCACTCTAACCCTGAACTGGCAGGAGTTGGGCACTCCCAGGCACCCCACTTTAAGGAGCAAGCCTAATTCTGGTCCCACCTCCTCCAGTCTGATCTTGCCACCACAATGAATCTGGCCCTCCTGACAACATCCTGAGATGAGACATGGGTACCTGGGAAGTGGAAGTTCCTGATGTTTCTGGATATTTGCGATGTTGTCACCCTACAGAAAAACCAAGACCTGTGATCTTGAGACAAGGATGTTATAGAAAGTTTTGGGAAGTGCTCTTTGCTTGTTGCCTGGACAGAACCTCACTTTCATGAGCTGCATACTTCTGGTTACTATGAAGGATGCCGTTTGTCTTCTTCAAACACCATTAGACATCTCTAAGTCCATATGTTTAATCATCTACTATACTGACTCTTATCTGGTTAGGAAAAACATTTCTTTGTGAAACTGGAAGTTCACAAGTTTTAACATTGGGGCTTGGCAGCTAATCCTATGAAAAAAAATTCAGCATTTTAGACATTTAGCTCCTTAAAAGAAAACCAAAAACTACTTTTTGTCAGACTTCTCAAGAAATATTGAAACTGATTAGAATACGTATATAAGTATACACATATATACATATATAAATATAGTAAAACTGTCTAAATAATTGAGTGTTTTCTTCCAGACACATACGAACGTCATGATTTTGTTACATTCATATAACACCTGGACTTGCTTACTTAATGTTTTTCTTCAAATAGCTCTCTGAGGTTTTTTTTTTAAACTTGGACATAGTTATTTAAAAAGGAATGTTCATTTCACTATCAAAATGGAAATCCAGTGTAACCTGCCATAACTAGACGGTCCCTGAAAACACTAAACACTTGCACTCTAGCCAGGTGGCCTGGGCTGCCACAGGCTCTGGGTGGGAGGTGCACTCCCTCAGGTGAGAGTGGTAGGTGCTAGAGTGGGGTTCAAGACCTAATAGATATAACGGAGGCTTTAACCTGGCTTTCATTGGAAGGATCGAAGGAGCACTGAAAAGGGAATAACTATGATGTTCACTTATTTCACCTTGGTCTCCGGAGCACCTCAGCATCATCCTGCCAATTCCTAGTATCGACGTCCTCCTCTGTGGAAAGCCATGACCGAACTGTGCCTGTGCTCAGTGGAAACCATCTATGCTTATGTTGTATGTTGACCATGATTTCCACTGTCTTCAACAATCAGTTGAAAAGTGAAAGGTGATTCAGAATCACATCCATTCCTCTTATGAATAAGATCAAAGAGCTTCCTTAACTGACTTTGTCACTACTTACTACTACTTTGCAAAAAGAAACCAATCATTTGCTACTTCTTTGTACAGAACCCTGCTTTTGAGATGTTTTCAGAGCATCTTCTGGGTGCTGCCTCTGGCCCACTCTTCTAAGCAGCTCATCCTTCAGGCTCAAGCCCCTAAACTCTCTACTTTTCTTCATCTGTCCCCTTGCTTCTCTAATCACACTTGTCCATCTTTGATCTGCCATTGCTACAACAACATCCTATCATCTAAGTGTTCTCTGCTATGGATTAATTGGGATAGCAGAAATCAATTTGAAGACACATTTACATTAAACAGTGTAATATGACTATCCCTGCAAGTTTTCTGGAGGTACAATTTTAGACAGTATAATCAGTGGATGGGCAAGAGTTTTGGGAAGTGAGTATTCTCAAAGCCCACTGCATGAATGATTGTATTCTTTGCCTGATGATAAGGACTGTCCTAAATGCTCACCTCCTGTGCTGTTATACTTGAGGAAGGAAATGCATCCAGATATAAAATACAAAGTTTTGGCCAGAAGACGAGAAGTGGTTTTAACAAAGGAACCACATGCTATATTTTAGCATTTCAAATCCTGTACAAAAAGCCAAACCAAAGGGTAAAAAGTAAAGATTTGTTTCTCTTGATCATTGGCACCTGGTTAGCAGATCTCATAATTGTTGATAACACAGACTCAGGGGTTTCACTCATGGGGTTTGAATTCAAGCTCTGTCTGTAACTGATGGCAAGTCCGAAGGAGCTAATTAACCTCAGCCTCATCTGTAGTATGAGAATGATAAAAATACCTTCTCCATAGAGTTCCTGTAGGGATGTAAACGGTTCACAGAGCCTGGCCAGTGGTAAGTGCTGCATGCATTTTTATTATTATTATTATTCTTTTTTTTAAAGATTTATTTATTTTTTATTTATTTATCCCCCCCTTGCTGCTTGTGCTGCTGTGTCCATTCGCTGCGTGTCTTCTCTGTGTCTGCTTATCTCCCCCTTGCTGTGAGGTCTTGCCGCATCAGCCCACGGCGCCGCGCGAGCCGGCCTGCCCTCACAAGGAGGCGCCGGAAAGTGAACCCGGGGCCTCTCATATGGTAAACGGGTGCTCTATTCATTTCGCCACACCCGCTTCCTGCGGTGAGGTTGCTGCATCAGCCCACCGCACTGCTCAGGCCAGCGTGCCCTCACAAGGAGGCCTCGGGACGCGAACCCGGGCCTCCCATATGGTAAACGGGGGCTCTATCCACTGAGCCACACCCGCTTCCCTATTATTTTTTAAGTATATAGAAATCTCAACCTTAAATAGATGTTTGGCACCCTCCACATGTTTTTATCTTGCAGTTTTCTAATATCACAATTTTCTATGGATTTATTGCCAGTCTTTTAGTTTAAATCAAGCTTAAAACCTTACTTGTCCATGACTGAATAGCTATTTTATTTGAAAATAATTCTTTTTTCTTGTCTGAATTACTGCAAAGAGGAAAGCAACAAGCACTGGGCAAAAACATGCATGGCACAGGCTTAGCAAGGAGCTGGCTAAATGTGTACAATGTTAGGCACACCTTCGAACTTAATAATCTCCTGGATTTTCCTGTACTAGTGCTTAACTTATTTTTGTGTTCATTTCTGGGTTAGAGGTGGCTGGCTAGATTTCCCAAAAGTCTAATTTCCAGAATAAGAGCAATGTTACTGAATTACTCCCTAGAGGAATTAAGATTTTTGGTCTTCATAAATTACAGCCACCATTTTCACTAGTAAAAACAATAATTTAAAACAAAAGGCTACTTTTTTTTTGCATTGGAAATATGGCCAGAGTTCCGTGCTCTGTTTGTCTAGTTAATCGGACCTCTGAAAGGGCAACATTCCTAGAGAACTACTAATATGGTTTGGGAGGGGCTATTATTTACAGATAAAGAGTTCAGATAAGGGTGTGGTTGATATGTCCATATTTACTAGAGATTAGAAGAGGAAAGAGAAATCAGCCTGCGACATTGCAGGTAGGGGCACAAATTTTGGCTTATATTTAAGTTTATATGTGATAAGCAAATCACAATTAGTGGAGACCGTGTCTGTGTGTGTATGTTGGTGTGTGCACATACGTGCATGTAAGTAGGTAGAAAACAAATAAACACACTGAAGTAACACAAAAGGTCAGAGATCCTATCAAAGGCTTGATTGACAGCCCCTAATACTGCAGGAAAAATGACCGTGCTGCTATCGCTCTCTTCTCTGCTCTCCTGAGCTGGCAGAGTCGAAGAATAATTGTTATGTTGGTGGTAATTTGAGGAGGAACATGTTTACTTCTTTCCATAAAATTGCAGTAGAACTGAAAATGGATCTAGGATTAGATCTTCTAAAGCTTTTTTAAATCATACTTCAGTCTTGTCATTGAAAATAATGTATTTGTTGTCTTGGATCATTTATAAATAGAGGAACCCCCCCTCGTAAGAAGATACTGAAAGTTAAAAACAAACAGCTCCGGGCTGAAGCACTTTGGACAGTCGTGCACAGTTCCAACAATAAACAGTAACTTTCAGTTTTAAAGGAAGATTTTTTTTTCTTTTTACCACTGAAATATGGCAAATGCGTCTTGTGAAGAGCAAAGAGTACAATTTGTGGAAGCAGTCGCAGAGGACAGTCCTCTTACCTGGGGATCTGGCTTATGGAAACTCATCAGAGGTGAACCCAGAAATATGCAAAAGAACCTCCTGAGCAGAAATTACAGCAAATTCTCATCACAGAGCCTAGGCACTGCTTTCCAGAAATTCTCAGTCCTTCATCTAGACCATTGTCTGTAGACAAGGGAGGGGATGAAAAAAATGACAAAAAGGGTAGGTGGTGATGGCTGTCTGTAGAGAGACCAGACAGAATAACTCTAAAATGTGGAAGAAGCATCACAGTCTGGGTCCATCAGGTGTGGGGGCTAGTGTTGCTACATGTCTCAGGAACTCTTGGAAGCAAGAGTTCCACAGAAAAATATCTGATGTGCATAAAATGACCAAATCACAAAGAAAAGCTCAACTTATGCTTAATGTCATTCACGGGTCAGTTTCTTTTTAATTTACTGACCAGACACTCATTGTTCTTGGTTATGCTGTTACGAAGAGTACTTTCTTTCTCCTCCTTTGATCCTTCACATCTCCAGATACCTGAGCAAAGCCCCAAGCGGTCTTTGACATTAAGCAGAACATACTGATGCCACATCAAAATGTAAAATCATTGTGTCTGACCATTGAAGAATGCACAGAGCTATCACCTTGACTTTGACCTCATTCCTGACTCTCATCCCTTCATTGTCTTTTTTTTGTTAATAATTTTTTAAATTGTTACAAGATACTTAGATTACATAAATGTTACACAAAAACGATAGGGATTCCCATATGCCCCACTCCCCACACCTCCCACATCCTCCCACATAAACATCCTTCAGTAGTGTGGCACAGTCATTGCAATCGGTAAATGCATCCTGGGGCTTTGCCACTGAGTGTGGACCATAGTTCACATTGTAGTCTACACTCTATCCCACACAGTTCTGCATGTTGCAGGATGATATAAAGTGGCCAATATCTGTCGTTGCTGTGTCATTCAGGACGATTCCCAAGTCCTGAGAAAAGCCCCTGTATTACAACTGTTTCCCTCTCCCTGGCCCCAGAGCCTCCAGTGGCCACTGGCTCCACCTCAATGTTGTAATTTCTTCCATTGCCAGAATCACAATATGTCTGTAGTAGAATACCAGTAAGTCCACTCTAGTCCATTGTCTTTACCCTGTCCTTCACCCTTCCTCTCTTCCAAACAGTGCTTCATCCTTTACCCCAGGTGTCGTGTCTTAGTTTATCAGGCTTCTATGATCAATAACACATGATGGGTTGACTTAACAAGAGGAATTTATTGTTTCCTAGTTTGGAAGGTTGGAAGTCCAAAATCAAAGTGTTGGCAAGGCCATGCTTTCTCCCCAAAGTCTGTCAGGGTCCGCTGCTAGCGTGCCACACTCCTTGGCGTCCCTGCCTTGCATCTCTGCCTCCTGTCACATGGTGATCTTTCTCTCCTTGTGTCTGCTTTTCTGGTTTCCACTGACTTCCTGCTTCTGGCTCCTTCCTGTGGTCTCTATAAGGCTTCCACTAATACAGATGCAGACCCGTCTTGATTAGGTTGGCTACCACTTAACTAATAACATCTTCCAAAGGTCCTACGTACAAATAAATTCACACCGACAGGAAGGCAGATTAAGATTAAGAACACATCTTTGTTGGGGTCCATAGTTCAGTTGGCTACAGGGTGCAGACTGAGGTGTCTCAATGAGTAGAGCACGTGGGAGCTGCGGCAAACTGCTCTGAGGCCAGATGTAGCTCAGCCCTGCAGAGATTTGCTATGAGGGAAAGCTGGTTAAGAGCTGCCAAATCCTTTTCTCAAAAGAAGCCCGCAATTTGGATTTTTATGTGAAATCTCTGAATTTTTATATGTGAGTTAACGTAATATTTAAAAACGTATAGGGCAAACAAAACATATTTGTAGGTCAAGTCACCTCAGACTGCTTATCCCACCTCTGAGTCTACTTCTACTTCAAATCCATGATCAAGCAGATATATATTAAGGACAAAGAAATGTATTAAGACACTACTTCAGGCAAAATTACAATAGTATTCTTGTATATTAGTATAACTGTGGACCGTGATGCATTTCTCTATAGAATTAAATATGCACTTTAGTTATAAATGGCATCTTGGAGAAAAAAGCTTATATTAGGCAGGGTTGCTTAATCTCCAAGCTTTGGAATAACAAGAGAGAAAAGGATGTAGCATATTTCTTTAGGTGAAAACATGAATTCATAATAAAAAAAAACCTATATTTAATATTCTTCAAGGCTTGTACATAACCCTCTAAGCTATTAAGATGTGGCCAGGGGCAAATTTAAGAAGGTAGGAATAAAACTCTAATTTGAGTGAAATGTAATTACAATCAGGTCCACAGTACAATAAACACACATTTGATCAAATTATGCAAATAGGAAAGTCAGAGTGGATTGTATTGGTCATGAGTAACATTTATTCACATTTTTGGTTTGGTTTTAATTGGTAAATATAAATTTGTCAGTCTCTTACATGAACCCCTCTGCAAAGTTCCTGGATCCATAAAACACTGAAATAGACACCCATTCACCTTTGCTACTAATAGCTTCCTTTTAGTCCCTCTGACGTATGCCTCAAGAATGCCCAGTTTAGCTTTAGGCAATAAAGTTTTCTGCCTGATATTGTTTTGGAATCTTTTTCAGCTTTGAGTTTGCTTTGTGGCATGAGATTTATGCCAACTAGCTTAACTACACAGACCGGTGGGGTAAGAGTGGGGGTGAGGGAATGCCCCGTCTCTCACCATCTCCAAATAGTCACACTGCCTGGCCTCTGGCAGGTATAATTTCCAGGGAGTCCCTTGCTCACTGTGGACATACTTCCATGACTTCTCCTTGAGCCCTTCTCAGCCTCAAATCGTCACTCCTTCACCATCCTTGCATCTCTGGGTATGTCAAGGAATCCGTCATTGCTCTAACATGGCTTTGTTTAGATCTTAGCTGAGTGGCCAGCTGGCAGCCTGAATCGGTGCCTTGAGGTCACCATTGGGCAGTGCCACTTCTCAGATACGGAGGCATGGCTTCTGACACACAGTTTCTGAGACCTGTTTCTGCTTCTGCTCCTGCCCCACAGTTTCTGCTGAAGCCGGTTGTTCAGTTACTTTCCTCTGTGCAGTCTTACAACTCTGTATAGTTTGGATGCAGCTGGTCTCTTTGCTTACTATTACCCTACAGGACCTACCTGGAGTAAATTGCTCCCTGGAGGAACTTGCTCTCTTGGGGCTGCTCCACGAGAAGTTCTGTGCAGAGGGAGCCCAGACCATAGCAGAGAGCTCATTTCAAGAGGGACTATGCTGCTCCGAGGACAACACTGAGTGGTGTTCAGAGCCCTGTGGCCTGTCTGGCTGGAGGGCTGGTGGCAGAAGAGTTGCTGAGGATTCCATCGAGGCAGAGAGGAGATGAGTCTTTTCCTACCCGTGGCTGAAAGGCACTCACACCTGGCATCTGGGGCCTGCACGCTGGGCAGGCTGTTCTGCTTTTTGCCTATTTTTCACCTAACAATATGTCTAGAGATCACGCCGTATCAGGGCAAGTAGGACTACCAGTGTTTTTAGGGATGAAATGATATCATTTATTTAACCATTCCCCTATTGATGAACTTCCAAACTGTTCGAATGCGGACAACATTGCAGTAAATGTCCCTGTGTCCATGCCATTTCATTCATGTGCGAATAAATATTGTTCAGAAATTTTATGTGGGTACAATCAAGTAAAAACAAAGAAAAAAGATGGTGTATTATTTGTAGCAAGAAACCACAAGACCAAGAATCAGAAGACATGGTTTCAAGTCTCAGTTCTACTACTTGTGAGATTGGGGCCAAACAACCTTTCTGAGATAACTCAATTTCCTCACTATTAAAACGGAAACCAAATTCCCTCCCGTACCTTCCTTATAAGGGTTCCGTGAGCATCAGATTCATGACCCTCCCTCCACCCCTTGCTTTCTTCTTCCCCAGCTCCTTGTTTCTTCCCTTCTTATCTTCCACCTTCCTCCCTTGGGTTCTTCCTCCTTTCTTTTCCTCCAGGGTTCTTTCTCCTACACCACAGCTTTTGGAAAACTCAGTCATTCATTTTCCAAAACCATAGTAACACACCCCAAAGGAGCTCCCTCCCCTCTCGGGGCCCCTGGCTTGGAATGGGCCTGTGCTCTTTCTCGTTTCCCTTACCCTTTCTCAGTAGGCCAGCGAGACTGGGCTGCCTTCACTCTGGTCCCATTTACTGACCTAAGAGGTGGTTGAAGAGGTGGGTTGGTCTCTGAAAACATTGCTGCAGGCAACATCCTTTGCCTCAGAAAGATTCTTACCAGATCTTCTTGCACTTTCAGGAAATGTGATTTATTTTTATTTTAAGGAGAAACACTGGAATTCTTTTGAGAAGGCTCAATTTCATTGAGAACTCAATATTAAGATCTTTTAGCACTTTAACTATGTCATACCACTGCCTTCTTGCGTCCATGGTTTCAGATGAGAAATCAGCACTTAATATTATCGAGCATCCCTTGTATGTGATGGATCTCTTATGCTGCTTTCAGTATTCTCTCTGTCTTGAGCATTGGACAATTTGACAAGTATATGTCTTGAATTGAAAAAAAAAAAATCTAATTCTGAGTTTACACTCCATGGGGATATGACTTGGGAAAGAATTTAAGTCTTTCTAAATCAAGATGACAAAAATCTCCCTGCCTGCCTCCCTTTCACTTACACTAGATAGGAGAGAATGCCTTCATCAGAAGATTAGAAAGACCTACAGTTCCCTCTGTACAAAATTCTCAATTGGGAGGGCATTACATTTGTGATGGGGCCCCTTACCCCACCTTACTCATTTACTGCAAGATTCACCCCTTAAAGACTCAGCTTAACAATAATAGATCAGTTCTAGAAATTATGATATGAGGCATTATGCTGGCTGGTGCAGTCACATAAATGATTAAGACATGGTTCCTTTCCTGAAACAATTTTTGTCCAGTAGAGGAGAAAGACAGACAAGTGGTCAGACTGGAGGAGGTTTGAAGAAGTAAGATGGTGCCTTTTTACAAAACGTTTGTGGTCTTCTTTTCTGAATAATCTATTCAATACTTGCAAATAAAAGATTAAAATACTTCCAGTAGTCTTGGCCATACTGGCAACTTGTTTTCTGAGTTTTCAAGTTCTAGGAAAGGGAATTTATTGAACCTACTTGTTCAGCAACTAACATTTCATTTGAATAAGTATGGAAACTATCATTTCCATACTTATTCAGCATCCCAACATTAATTACCAGACACCAGGAATACAAATCCTTGCCCTTACAGACCTTCTAGTTGAAGGTGGAAATTGTGGCATGCATAGACCCAGTGTGTCTCAGACCGTGTGTTTGTCTGCACTATTTAGCTTACTGTGTCAAGGTCAACAAGGCTGCAAGGTGGAAAATATTTTTCTTATAGAGAAATTTTGCTTATAATGTTATTTGTTTTGCTTGTAGTTTAACCTAAGTTTTTTTTCAAACTTTTATTTTTGTTTAAACAAATCAATTTTATTGATGCATGTTAGTAAAGCATACAATCCTTCCAAAGTGTACAATCAGTGGTATTTGGCATAATCACATAGTTGTGCATTCATTGCTTCAATCATTATTAGAGCATTTTCATTATTTCAATAATAGTAATAAACAAAAAACAGACAGAAAACAAAAAATTCATTACCTCACAATCTCTCTACGCTTCCCCTGCTGTACGTAGGTTCTATTTCTGGCTATTCTTGCATGTTTATTTATTTATTTTAAAGCAGTTTTATTGAGATATAGTCATATACCATACAATCTATCTAAAATGTATAATCATTGGCTTTTAGTATAATCACAATGTTGTGGATCATCACCAAAAAGATTTTATAACTTTTTTTTTTAAAGAGATACCGGGGATTGAACCTAGGACCTCATACATGGGAAGCAGGAGTTCAACCACTGAGCTACATCCACTCCCCAATGAGAGTTGGTTTTTTCATTTGTTTGTTTGTTTGTTTTTAGGAGGTGCTGGGGACCTCATACATGGGAAGCAGGCGCTCAACCATTGAGCTACATCTGCTCCCCACAAAAAAAGTTAGAACAATTTCATTACTCCAAAAAGAAAAGCTCCACACACCTTTGCAGTCACCTCTCAATTCCTCTATCCTTCCCCAGCCCTACATAGCCATTGATCTTATTTCATCTTTATAAATTGATTTATATTTACATATTAAATAAATGTAATCATACAATACATCGTACTTTGTGTCTGGTTTCTTTTACTTACCATAATGTGTCTTTTGTCTGATATTCACATTTTGTAACCTCAACATGCATTTGTTCAATTTCAAAGAAAAACAGTATTATGTATACAATATTACCCATATTCATATTTCACATGAGGTTTTTACTATGCTATACAGTCCCATGTTACATTTTTAGCTTTCCTTTTGATAATTTATATAACCATAGAATTTCCCATACCCATATAATAGCACTGCTAATTACCAACACTATAGTGGGCTTTCACTTTTTCTATTCATTTCTAAAATTAAAACACATCCTTTTTACCAGTTCTGCACTTAGTTAACCCTCAGCTTTCCATTCTCTAAACTCATTCTATTTTCTGGTGACACATATTCAAGTTATTAACTCCGTAAGATTACACAATATATTTAGTTCACAATAGTGCAATCATACAGTATTTGTCCTTTTGTGTCTGGCTTGCTTCACTCAGCATGATGTCCTCCAGGTTCATCCATGTTATCATATGTTTTATGACTTCATTTCTTCTTACCTCTGCATAGTATTCTATTGCATGTGTATATAACACAGTTTATTTATCCATTCGTTGGTTGATGGACAGCTGGGTTGTTTCCATCTTTTGGCAATCGTGAATAATGCCAATATGTACATCAATGTGCAAATGTCTGTTTGTGTCACTTCTCTCAGTTCTTTTGGGTATATACCCAGAAGTGGTATTGCAGAGTCACGTGGCAAATCTATATTCATCTTCTTTAGGGACTGCCAAACAGCCCTCCACAGTGGCTGTACCATTCTACATTCCCACTAACAGTGAATAAGTGTTCCTATCTCTCCACATCCTCTCCAGAACTTGTAGTTCTCTGTCTTTTTAATAGTGGCCATTCTAATAGGTGTGAAATGACATCTCATTGTAGTTTTGATTTGCATTTCCCTAATCACTAATGATTTTGAACATTTTTTCTTGTGGTTTTTCGCCATCTGAATTTTTTCTTTGGACAGTTGTTTTTCCAAGTCTTTTGCCCATTTTTTAATTGGGTCCTTTGTGTCTTTTTATTGTTGATTTGTAGCATCTCTTGATATATCATGGATATTAAACCCTTATCTGAGATGTGATTTCCATTTATTTTCTCCCATTGAGTCGGCTGCCCTTTCAACCTTTTGACAAAGTCCTTTGAAGTACAAAAGTGTTTAATTTTGAGGAGGTCCCATTTATCTACTTTTTTTGTTGTTGTTGTGTGTGCTTTGGGTGTAAAGTCCAGGAAACCACCACCTACTGCAAGATCCTTAAGATGCTTCCCTACAGTTTCTTCTAGTGTTTTATGGTCCTGGCTTTTATATTTAGAGCTTTGATTCAATTTGAGTTGATTCTTGTGTAGGAAGTGAGATAAGGGTGCTCTTTCATTCTTTTGGTTATAGATATCCAGTTCTTCCAGCACCATTTGTTGAAGAGACTGTTTTGCCCTGTTAATATGGACTTGGTAGGTTTGTTGAAAACCAGTTGGCCACAGAGTTAAGGGTTTATTTGTGGATTCTCAATTCTATTCTACTGATCAATGTATCTATGTTTCTGCCTATAACATGCTGTTTTGACCACTGTGGCTTTGTAATATGTTTCAAATGGGAGTGAAATTCCTCCCATTTCACTCTTTTTTAGAATGTTTTTGGCTATTCAGGTATACTTTCTCTTCCAAATAAATTTGATAATTGCCTTTTCTATTTCTGTAAAGTAGGCTGTTGGAATTTTTATTGGTATTATCTTGAATCTATAAATCAGTTTGGGTAGGATTGATATCTTCACTATATTTAGTCTTCCAATTCATGAACATGGAATGTCTTTCCATTTGTTTAGGTCTTCACTGCTCTTTTTTTGCATTGTTTTGTAGTTTTATGAATATAGTTTCTGTACTTTCTTGGTTAAATTGATTCCTAGGTATTTGAGTATTTTTCTTGCTTTTGTAAATGGGATGTTTCCCCTGATTTCCTCTTCAGATTTTTCAATACTAGTGTACAGAAACATTGATTTTTGCGTGTTGATCTTGGATCCTGCCACTTTGGTGAACTAGTTTATTAGTTCAAATAGCTTTGTCATAGACATTTCAGAATTTTTAAAATATAAGGTCATGTCATCTATGAATAGTTAGAATTTTACACCTTCTTCTCCTATTTGGATGCCTTTAATTTTTTTCTTGTCTAATTGCATACCAGCACAATGTTGAATAACAGTGGTGACAGTGGGCATCCTTATCTTGTTCCTGATCTTAGAGGGAAAGCTTTCAACCTTTCTCCTTTGAGTATGATGTTGGCTATAGGTTTTTCGCATATGCCCTTTATCATAATGAGGAATTTTTCTTCTATTCCTATCTTTCGAAGTGTTTTTATCAAGAAAGGATACTGGATTTTGTTGAATGCCTATTCTACATTGATCAATATGATCATTTGATATTTTCCCTTCAATTTGTTAATGTGATGTATTATATTAATTGATTTTCTTATGTCGAAACCACCCTTGCATACCAGGAATAAATCCCACTTGGTCGTGGTGTTTAATTCTTTTGATATGCTGTTGGATTCTATTTGCAAGTATTTTGTTGAGAATTTTTGCATCTATATTTGTTAGAGAGAATGGTCTGTAATTTTCTTTTCTTGTAGTATCTTTATCTGGCTTTGGTATTAGGGTGATGTTGGCTTCATAAAATGTATTGGGTACTTTCCCTCTTTTTCAAGTTTTTGGAAGTTTAAACAGGGTTGGTGTTAATTCTTCTTGAAATGCTTGGTAGAATTCACCTGTGAAGCCACCTGGTCCAGGACTTTTCTTTGTTGGGAGATTTTTGATGATGGATTCAATCTCTTTAAATGTGATTGGTTTTTTGAGTTCTTGTATTTTTTGTAGCATCAGCATAGGTTGTTTGTGCATTTCTAGGAATTTGTCCATTTCATCTAGGTTGTCTAATTTGTTGTCATAAAATTTCTCGTAATATCTTCTTGTGATCCTTATTCTGTGATGTTGGTTGTAACGTCCTCCCTTTCATTTCTTATTTTATTTATTTGCATCTTCTCTCTTTTTCCCTTTCTTAGTCTAGCTAGGGGTTTGTCAATTTTGATCTTTTCAAAGAACCAGCCTTTGGTTTTGTTGATTTTCTCTATTTTTTTTTTCAATTTCATTTATTTCTGCCTTAATCTTTATTCTTTCTTTCCTTCTGCTGGCTTCGGGAATGGTTTGCTGATCTTTTTCTAGTTTTTCCAATTGTTTGATTAGATCTTTGATTTTAGCTCTTTCTTCTTTTTTAATATAGGCATTTAGGGCTACAAATTTCCCTTTTAGCACTGCCATCGCTGGATTCCATAAGTTTTGACATGTTATTTTCTCATTTTCATTTGTCTCAATATATTTACTAATTTCAATTACAATTTCTTCTTTGACCCACTGTTTGTTTAGGAGGGTGTTGTTCAGCATCCATACATCTGCAAATTTCCCCCTTTCCCATCTATTATTGTTTTCCAGTTTCATTCCATTATGATCTGAGAAGGTGCTTGGTATAATTTCATTCTTTTATATTTATTGGGACCTGCCCTGTGACCTAACATATGTTCTATCCTGGAGAAAGATCCATGAGAACTTGAAAAGAATGTATAAACCACTGATTTGGGATGCAACATTCTGTATATGTCTGTTAGGGCTAACTTGAACCCCTTTGGCTGACTAATACAGCATTATTTACTTCCACCATTTTATTCTTTGGTTTTCATATGTCATATCTTATTTTCATCTGTCTTTTTACTCATTTGGTTATCCTTTCTGCTATTCTTGCCTTCTACACTCACCTCCAATCTTCTCTCTTCTTTTTCTTTTAGGCTGTAAGGCTCTCTCAATATTTCCTGCAATGATGACTTCTTTTTTATGAACTCTCCTAGTTTCTGTTTGTTTGTGAATATTTTAAACTCATTTTCATACTTGAAGGACAATTTTTCTGGATAAAGAATTCTTGGCTGGCGATTTTTCTCTTTCTGTATCGTAATTGTATTATACTACTGTCTTCTCACCTCCATGGCTTCTGGTAAGAAATCCACAGTAAGTCTAACTGGGTGCCCCTTGTATGTGATGGTTTGTTTCTCCCTTGATGCTCTCGGAATTTTTTCTTTATCTTTGATATTTGACATTCTGAGTAGTATGTGTCTTGGAGTAGGTTATTTGGATTTATTCTAATTGGGGTACACTGTGCTTCTTGGATATGTAAGTTCATTTCTTTCATGAGTTTTGGGAAATTTTCACCCATTATTTCCTCAAACATTCCTTCTGCCCCCTTTCCCTTTTCTTATCCTTCTGGAACTCCCATGATGTATGCTGTTACATTTCATGTTATCATTCAACTCTCTGAGTCTTTTCTCAAAATTTTCCATTCTTTTCTTTCTTCAATTTCAACTGTTCTGTCTTCTGTATCACTTATTCTTTCTGCTATCATTTAGAGTCTCCTAGTGTATGCCTCGAATGTGTTTCTGATCTCACCTATTATGTCTTTCATTCCCATGAGCTCAGTAATTTTTCTATTCAGGTTGTCAAATTCTTCTTTGTGTTCACTCAGTGCTGTCTTCTTGATGTCCTTTATATCTTTAGCCATATTGCCTTTCAACTCATTAATTTGATTTTGGAAATTTGTTTGAATCTCATTGATTAGTTTTTACAAATCCTGTATCTCATCTGGGTCTTTAATATATTCCTTTGCTTGGGCCATGTCTTCCATTTTCTTAGTATGGCTTGTAATTTTTTGCTGATGTCTAGGCATCTGATCATGATGGTGAGTTTATTATGTTGCTCAATTTCTCTCTCTTTCATAGGGATTTAGTGGCAGGAGATTAGTATTGCCAGTCTTCAATTCTTGGTTCAACCTGTTCTAGGTCTTTAGGATTGTCCCTGTTAATTGCTCAAATCTGGGTCTTGGACCCAGTAATGGGTTGTGGACCAGCTTCCAAGGGCCTTGGGAAGGGAGGCTCCAAATGCCAGAAAAATCCTCTCTTATTTACTTTTAGTTCCCTCACATGCACTCCCTTGGGTGGCCAGAAGATGGCGCTCTTTGGCAGGCCTTTCAGTTAAAAGCCTGATTGGAGTGTGTTTGCTGCAACATGGACTGGCTCTAAGTGACAGAGGTTCCTTCCTGGAGGTTAAGAGCTTAGCAAATCAAACTTTCTCGGAGACAGTTCTCCAACCTTGCTGGCAGTCCCCTCTCTTTTCCCAGGTGGGAAATAATTCCAATTCCCTCTCGGTCCTCAACAATGAATCCTGGTCCATAGGGAGGGCATTGAGAGGGTCTGTAGTCCTGTGCTGGATCCCAAGGCAAACAATGGCGTGGGCCCACCTGGGTTGGAATGGCTTGTGGGATATAGCAGATCAAATTTTTGGGTCAAAAGCTGAATCAGCCTTAGGCTGTGTGGCAGTTTGATATTACTGATGAATTCCAAAAAGAAATACTGTTAATGTTTGTAAACTGGTCTGTTCCTCTGGGCTAGTGATACCCTTAGATGGTATTGAATTCAGGGGTTTCACTTTTATTTGATTAAATTATGACTAGGGCTTTGATTGGGCCATGTCAATAGGACAAGGCAGAGGAGACAGAGTTTTGATTCTGGAGCCTGGGAAGCAAGCACACAGAGAAACAGATACATGAGGAAAGAGAGAAGGCACCATTAGACATGGTAGAGGTCCCGGGAAGAGAATGAGTCGTTTGCCTGATAGTCTACAGCTGGCCTTGTAGAGTGAGCAGAGCACCTGAACTCATAGAGAAACAAGCCCTGGGAGAGAGGCAAGACTTATTCCAGCCTACAGCTGATATTGGAAGAAGCTGGGACCATGGAGCCTTAAGAGGAAGAGGAAGCCTGAACCCCTGCAGACGTTAGCAGCCATCTTGCTCCAACATGTGACAATAGACTTTGGTGAGGGAAAGTAACTTATGCTTTATGGCCTGGTAACTATAAGCTTCTACCCCAATAAATATCCTGTATAAAAGCCAACAGATTTCTGGTATTTTGCATCAGCACGCTTTTGGCTGACTAATACAGGCTGTGTCCTTCTCTCTTCTGTTCCCTGGGGAGGTGGATCCCTGTGGCCCCCTTTGTCTATAGACATAGGCCTGAGACTGAAGAATTCAATACTTTCTCCTAGTAGGGTGGTGGAGGAGCTCTGACAATATAGCTGCAGTCTACTCACTGTCTTATTGCTGAGGTTCCTTTCCTGAGCTTCTCCCTCTTCTGGGTGGTGTCCAGCCTTCCCTTGGTGTCCTACACAATAGAACTTTTTTTCCAGGTCATTTCTGCGTGTCCTCTAACTATTTTTCTGTGAGCGGAGAGAGTCCTGTGTCTTTCTAATCTGCCATATTCCTGAAAGTTCTTTTTTTTTTTACTTTTATATTGAAATAACTTTAATTTTACCAGCAAGCAAAAATAATACAAACCCCACATGAAGAAATCCAACACATTCCCACCACCTCCAGATACCCAGATCCACCAATTTTAACCTTTTGTCACCTTTGCTGTACCATTCTATCTGTCTATATACCTATGAATCAATCATATATCATCTATCTATCTATATCTTTCTATCTTCCTATTTTTGGAACATTTGAGAGTAAGTTGCACACATCCTGCTCCTTGAACAAATAATACTTCCAGGTACATTTCCTACAAAGAAGATATTCACTTAGGTAATCACCTTAAGTGCCCTTATGAAGTTCAAGATATTTAGCCTTGATATAAAGCTGACAGTCTATATTCCAATTTGTTTTTTTTTTAAAGATTTATTTATTTATTTATTTATCCCCGCCTTGCTGCTTGTGCTGCTGTGTCCATTCGCTGCGTGTCTTCTCTGTGTCTGCTTATCTCCCCCTTGCTGTGAGGTCTTGCTGCATCAGCCCACTGCGCTGCGCGGGCTGGCCTGCCCTCACAAGGAGGCCCCGGGAAGCGAACCCGGGGCCTCCCATATGGTAAACGGGAGTTCTAGCCATTGAGCCACACCCACTTCCCTCCAATTTTTCTTATGTCCCAATAATGTTCTTTTGAGACTTTTCTCTTCCATTCTTAGATCTCATCCAGTATCACGTATTGCATTTAATTGTCATTATCTCTTTAGTTGCTCATTCTTTTTTTAAAAGCTATAGCCCATGGTTTATATTAAGGTTCACTATTTGTGTTATGCAGTTTCATGGATTTTTGAAAAAAATTTTGTTATTCTAGTATGATATATACAACCTAACATTTCTCCTTTTAGCTACATTCAAATATTTAATTCAGTGCATTTACAATGTTGTGCTACTATCACCACCATCCATTACCGAAGCTTTTCCATTGTCCTAAATCGAAATTCTGTACATTTTAAACCTTAACTCATTACTCCTTACTCCTTCCTGTCCCCTGGTAACCTATGTTCTAGATTCTGACTCTGTGAGTTTGCTTATTCTAATTAGTTCGTATCAGTGAGATCATACAATATTCATCCTTTTGTGTCTGGTTTATTTCACTCAACATGATGTCTTCAAGATTCATCCATGTTGTTGTGTGTATCAAAACTTCATATGAGCTGACTCATATTCCATTCCATGATCTCTTTAGTTTTTCATTCTTTCTTGTTTTTTAAATTGTGGAAACATATATACAACATAAATCTTCCCATCCAAACCCCTCCTAAGCATATCATTCAGTGAGATTAATCACATTCACAATGTTGCAGTACCTTCAACTACCATCCTTTACTAGAGCTGAACTCTTCACTCCACAAAGAAATATTACACTCATTTTGCACAAACTCCCAATTCTCCCTGCCATTGACCCCTGGCCACCTATTATCTAATTTCTGTTTCTATGAGCTTGCATATTCTCTGACATTTTCTTTGTAGTTACCACAGGGCTTAAATTTAACATCTTAAATCTGTAACAATCTTGTTTGCTTTATACTAACTTAGCTTCAATAGTATACACAAACTATGTTCCCATACCCCTCTGTCTCCCCATCTGTATAAGTTCTTATCCCTATGAAATTACATGTTTATATATTATGAGTGCAGAACTACTGATATATCATAACATTTTATATATTTGCCTTTTAGATCCTGTAAGAAGTAGAAAGTAGAGTCAAAAACCAAAAATGCAATAGTACTGGTATTTATATTTACCCCCATCATTACCCTTATTGGAGATCTTTATTTCTTCATTCTGCTTTGATGTTTTGTGTATTGTCCTTTCTTTTCAATCTGCAGAACTCTCTTTAGCAACTCATATAGGACTGGTTTAGTGATGACAAACTCCCTCAGTTTTTGTTTATTTGGAAATGTCTTAATCTCTCTCTCTTCTTTGAAAGACAGTTGTGCCAGATATAGAATTCTAGGTTGGCAGTTTTTTGCTTTCAGCACTTTAAACATGTCATTCTACTGTTTTCTTGCCGCCATGGTTTCCGATGAGAAATCATTAACTCTAATTGAGTCTCCCTTGTATGTGACATGTTGCTTCTTTCATGCAGCTTTCAGAGTTCTCTCTATTTTTGGTGTTCAATAGTTTGATTATAATATGCTATGGCATATGCCTATTTGGGTTCATCCTGTTTGGAGTTCACTCAGCATCTTGGATGTGTATATTCATGTCTTTCATTAATTTTGGGAAATTTTCAGCCATTATTTTTTTGAATATTCTCTCTGCTCCTATCTCTCCTTCTGGGACTCCCACAATGTGTATATTGATACACTTGATAGTGTCCTGTAGATTCCTCAAGCTTTGTTCACTTTTCTTCATTCTTTCCTCTTTCTGCTGCTCAGACTAGATAATTTCAATTGTCTTATCTTCAAGTTCACTGATTCTTTTGCCAGCTCCAATTTGCTTTTGAACATTGTGACAGTTTAGGGCTTTTTGTGGATTCCAGAAAAGATCATGTTCTTGGAGTTGGTTCATTTCTGTGGGTGTGGGACCCTTTGATTGAATTACTTCAGTGAGGCATGACCCAGAGGGGGTCTTGGCCCTCTTGCTGGAGTCCTTTATAAATGGAGGAATAAAAGCTTCACAGAGACACAGAAAAAAGCCACAGAGAAGCCAAAAGAGATGAGCAGAGCCGCCATTATGCCCTGCTATATGCCTGATTGCCCACAGCTGAGCTCAGAGAGAAGCCATCTTTAAAAGCTACTGCCATGTGCCTAATCACCAACAGTCGTGGCTTGGTGAGACAGCATCTCTTGATGATGCCTTGATTTGGACACTTTCATGGCCTCAGAAATGTAAGCTTTTAACTTAATAAATTCTCATTATAAAAGTCAACCCATTTCTGATATATTACTCTGGCAGACTTTGGCAAACTAAAACCTCTCAAAAGAATTTCTAATATCTCTTACTGTAGTCTTCAGCTCTATTTGGTTCTTTTTAATAATTTCCATATTTCTGTTGATGTCCTCTTTGTGTTCATTTATCATTTTCCTGATTTCCTTTAGTTTTTTGACCATGCTTTCCTTTAGCTCTTTGATCATATTTAACAAAAAATTTTTTTTAAAAGTCTTTGTCTGAAATGTCCCAGGTCTGGTTCTTCTCTTTGATGTTTTTAATGCTTTAATCTTCTCCTTTGCCTGGGCCATCACTTCCTGTTCCTTTTTTTATTATGTTTTTATTCTTTTGTTGAAACTTGGACATTTTGATATTTTAATGTGGTATAGCTGGAATTCAGAATTTATGGCATCTGTCCCTTAAGCTTATAAAATAGTATTACGACAGCACATTCCTTGAATTCCAGGAGCTAACAAATAAAAAAGAAGAAAAAAAAAATAGAACACCTTTGCAGATTGGCTTGTGCCAGTGTTTTCTTTCAGGGTTTATCCATTTAATGAGTTTAGAGAATAGCTCCAGGCTAAAGTATAGGGGCCTCCCTGGTCCTTTCTGTTCATGTGTCTTGTCTTAAGCATGCATGTTTGGTCCAAGGAATTCCCCTTTTTTCATGGATACAAATGTTCCCTCTTCTCTAGGAAACAGTTTCCTCATGGTCCTGGGCCACTGCACTATATGTCTTACAGTCAACAGTCTCTTGTCCAGGCAGCCACTTGATGCTCTTCCACAGTGTACACAGTGCAAGACCTATAGGGCCGGACATACTTGCTCCAAGTATGTGCACAAGGTTTACTCTCCTTACTCCAGAACTGGGACCAGAGACCACCACTAGACCATGGGCCAGCTTTGTGCCAAGCCAG